>JADHKT010000052.1:169939-180348 GCA_019925285.1 Graphium sp. VPRI43844
CCATCCTCGGGACGTGGGTAGGCATCACAAGCCGGCCCTCCAAAGCCGTGCCCCCTCGCTTCGCCAACCCCGACGCTGCCCCCCCCCCCCCCCCCCCCCCCCCCGGGGCTGCTTGGTTATTCTAAACCCATTTAGCCCCTTCTCCTCAATGAAGACTCACAATGTTAGGGATATGCTACGTAGCGGAAATAACCAAACTATCGTGGTGTCTGGCGAGTCTGGTGCGGGTAAAACAGTGAGCGCCAAGTACATCATGCGTTACTTCGCAACTAGAGAGTCCCCTAGCAATGTCGGCCAGCGGTCCAAAAAGGGACTTGAGGCGATGAGCGAAACGGAAGAGCAGATTCTCGCCACAAATCCAATTATGGAAGCTTTTGGCAATGCTAAGACGACCCGAAATGACAATTCGTCACGCTTCGGAAAGTATATTGAGATCATGTTCGACAAATCAACCGATATCATTGGTGCAAGGATAAGGACCTACCTTCTTGAAAGGTCCAGGCTGGTCTTCCAACCCCTCAAAGAACGGAACTACCACATCTTCTATCAGCTCGTAGCCGGTGCTTCTGATCAGCTACGAGAGGAACTTAGGATACTGCCCGTCGAGGAGTTTGAATACCTCAACCAAGGCAATTGCCCAACCATCGATGGAATTGACGACAAAGCGGAATTTGAAGCGACAAAACAATCTTTACAAACCATTGGAGTTGGTCCGGACAAACAAGACTCGATTTTTCGATTGCTCGCAGGTCTCCTCCATCTCGGCAATGTAAAAATCGGGGCGTCTCGTAATGACAGCGTCCTGTCACCTACGGAGCCTTCTCTGGAATATGCATCTTCAATTTTGGGAGTGAACCCAGTCGAGTTCGCCAAGTGGGTGGTCAAAAAGCAGCTGATTACGAGGGGAGAAAAGATCACCTCGAATCTCACCCAAGCCCAAGCCATCGTTGTGCGCGATTCCGTGGCTAAGTTTATTTACTCTAGCCTGTTTGATTGGCTGGTGGAAGTGATCAATCGTAGTTTGGCAACCGACGATGTCCTCAACCGTGTTACTTCATTCATAGGAGTTCTCGATATTTATGGATTTGAACACTTCGCCAAGAACTCATTCGAGCAGTTCTGCATCAACTACGCGAATGAGAAGCTTCAACAGGAGTTCAATCAACATGTCTTTAAGCTGGAGCAGGAAGAATATCTCAAGGAGCAGATCGATTGGACATTCATTGACTTTTCAGACAATCAGCCATGTATTGATCTTATCGAGGGCAAGATGGGCGTTTTATCCCTCCTGGATGAGGAGTCTCGTCTTCCCATGGGCTCCGACGAACAGTTTGTCACGAAACTACACCACAATTTTGCTGCCGACAAACATAAATTCTACAAAAAACCACGGTTTGGAAAGTCAGCGTTTACTGTCTGTCACTATGCTGTCGATGTCACGTACGAGTCCGAAGGCTTCATTGAGAAGAACCGGGACACGGTCCCCGATGAGCACATGGCCGTGCTGAGAGCAACCAGCAACCAATTCCTTCGCCAGGTTCTCGATGCAGCTTCTGCGTTGCGTGAGAAGGATTTGGCTTCAGCAACTTCGAATGCTGTGAAACCAGCTGCTGGTAGGAAGATTGGCGTAGCTGTGAATCGGAAACCAACACTTGGCGGCATCTTCCGGTCGTCGTTGATCGAGTTGATGAATACAATCAACAACACTGATGTCCATTACATCCGATGTATCAAACCAAACGAAGCGAAAGAGGCATGGAAATTTGAAGGGCCCATGGTATTGAGCCAATTGCGGGCTTGTGGTGTGTTGGAAACAGTACGTATCAGTTGTGCAGGATATCCTACCAGGTGGACGTACGAAGAATTCGCCTTGCGTTACTACATGCTGGTGCCGTCAACTCAATGGACGGCTGAGATCAGAGATATGGCGAATGCCATTTTGACCAAGGCGTTGGGTACAAGCACTGTTCGGGGCCTCGACAAGTATCAGCTCGGCCTTTCCAAGATCTTCTTTCGCGCCGGAATGCTAGCTTTCCTCGAGAACTTGCGAACCAATCGACTGAATGAATGTGCGATCCTCATTCAGAAGAATCTGAAAGCGAAGTACTATCGTCGACAGTACCTCAGGACCAGGGACTCGATCATAGCAGCCCAAGCTATGGCCAGGGCGTATATCGCAAGGCGCGAGGCCCGGAGACTCAGGACTATCAAGGCTGCCACAACCATCCAGCGGGTGTGGCGTGGCCAAAAACAACGGAGAGCATTCCTCAATATCCGAAGTAGTGTCATTCTTGCGCAAGCAGCCGCCAAGGGGTACCTGCGCAGGAGAGAGATTATGGAAACCCGCATCGGCAACGCAGCGCTCACCATCCAGCGGGCTTGGCGGTCAAGACGCCAGATGCGCTCATGGAGGCAATATCGCAAGAAGGTTGTTCTTATCCAGAGTGTCTGGAGGGGTAAGACGGCACGCAAGGACTACAAGAAAGCGAGAGAAGAAGCTCGAGACCTCAAGCAGATCTCATACAAACTTGAGAACAAGGTTGTTGAATTGACACAATCGCTTGGTGCGGTCAAATCCCAAAACAAAACCCTGCTTGGTCAAATCGACAACTACGAAGGCCAGATCAAATCCTGGAAGAATCGACATACAGCTTTGGAGGCTCGTGCTAAAGAACTCCAAACTGAAGCGAACCAGGCGGGTATCGCCGTGGCTCGCCTTCAGGCTATGGAAGATGAGATGAAGAAGTTGCAGCAAAGTTTCGACGAATCCACCATAAATATCAAGAGGATGCAGGAGGAGGAGCGTAATCTAAAGGAGTCTCTACGGAGTACCAGCACAGATCTGGAACGCGCGCGTGAGGAAACGTTGCGCCACGAGACCGAAAACTCAAACCTCCGACAGCAACTTGTTGACCTGCAAGACCAACTGGAACTTGCCCGTCGGTCACTTCCCGTCAACGGCGATGTACCAAATGGTGCTGGTGCGACTGCGCCGGCTGTGGCCTCGGGCCTGATCAACTTAGTAGCTTCCAAGAAGCCTAAGCGTCGTAGCGCAGGTGCGGAGCCTCGTGAAGTCGACCGCTTTAGCGCAGCTTACAACCCCCGGCCCGTCTCCATGTTCCCTGGCCAAGGACGGAGCACATCTGGGACTACCTTGATCACTGGAGGGGACAATATCGAAGTAGAACTGGAAACTTTGCTGGCGGATGAGGATGGCCTCAACGAAGAGGTCACCATGGGCCTCATCCGCAATCTCAAAATTCCATCCCCAAACACAAACCCTCCACCGTCAGATAAGGAGGTCCTGTTCCCTTCATACCTCATCAACCTTGTCACGTCCGAAATGTGGAACAATGGCTTCGTGAAGGAATCGGAACGCTTCCTCGCCAATGTTATGCAGTCTATTCAGCAAGAAGTCATGCAGCATGAGGGCGAAGAGGCCATTAATCCTGGAGCGTTTTGGCTTTCTAATGTCCACGAGATGCTCTCGTTTGTCTTCCTTGCTGAGGATTGGTACGAGGCACAAAAGACGGACAACTATGAATATGATAGGCTTCTCGACATCGTCAAGCATGACCTTGAAAGCCTTGAGTTCAACATCTACCACACTTGGATGAAGGTACTCAAAAAGAGGCTCCAGAAGATGATCATCCCTGCCATCATAGAGTCACAGTCTCTCCCCGGTTTTGTTACCAATGAGAGCAACCGATTCCTCGGCAAGCTTCTCCAGTCCAACACAACACCTGCTTACAGCATGGACAACCTCCTAAGTCTCCTCAATGGCGTCTTTCGTGCTATGAAGGCCTTCTATTTGGAAGATACCATCATTACTCAAACTGTAACCGAGCTGCTCAAACTTGTGGGTGTCACCGCTTTCAATGACTTGCTCATGCGCCGAAACTTCCTATCCTGGAAGAGGGGCTTGCAGATCAATTATAATATTACACGAATTGAGGAGTGGTGCAAAAGCCACGACATGCCCGAGGGCACGTTGCAGCTGGAGCACTTGATGGTAAAGAATACCCCTTTTCTCGTTTTCGCGCGCCTTTAACCTTTGACTATACACGGCTAACCCAATGGCACAGCAAGCAACTAAGCTTCTGCAACTGAAGAAGGCCACCCTTAATGACATCGAAATCATTCAAGATATATGCTGGATGTACGTCCTGTCCTGCCTATCCTCTAACCCCGCTACTGGCCCCGAGAGGCAGAGGTGCTAACTCAACTTCCCAGGCTCTCGCCCAACCAAATCCAAAAACTCCTCAATCAATATTTGGTGGCTGACTATGAACAACCAATCAATGGTGAAATTATGAAAGCAGTTGCAAGCCGTGTAACCGAGAAGAGTGACGTTTTGCTCCTCCAGGCAGTCGACATGGATGATAGTGGCCCATATGAGATTGCAGAGCCCAGAGTAATCACTGCCTTGGAAACTTACACTCCGTCCTGTAAGTGCCTACTCATGTTCGAAGGTTGATGTACCAGCTACAGGTATTGAGCATTGCTAACTGCTGAACTGCAAAGGGCTCCAAACACCTCGCCTCAAACGCCTTGCTGAGATCGTTTCCGCACAGGCGATTGCACAACAAGAAACAATGGACTACGATGATGATGATGACTTTCGGGCCAGTGATGCCCCGACATTGGATGGGACGCCAGACTCTGATGGCCGGCTAGAGCTGGAGCAGGCAGCCTGAAGAAGTCTACTCCTGCAGGTAGAGTGATATGTAGCGATAAGGTATCCAACACATGACCAAGAGTTGAGTTTTAGCTTTGCAATTTTTGCACTTGCCATGGTTATAAAACTGGAGCTGGTGACGTGTTTATCCTTACTTTTGAGCGGCCTGCCGTCGGCATTGTTTTCATGTGTATAACCAACTTGAGTGCATATATGACGATGTTGCCCGATTACTTTTCCGATGCTATATTTTATTTATAAGTTTAGAACGCATGCTCACATAATACTGCTAAACCTCTTGACAGTATCTACGTGTACAAGTATTTCTTTGAATAAACAAAAAGCGGGTCGCCTTTGCAATAATTGAGGACCCACGTAGCTTGGTATAAAATTTAGCTGGGCATTCACCAAGTTCTCGACTCGCAGCCAATCCTACTACAAACTCTTCCAGGACGGAGGTGATATGAGAAACCAGCCGAATATCATTATAACCGGCACCCCGGGTGTCGGCAAGACAACCCATTGTGAAATTCTTGCTGAGAGGACTGGTTTACGGCATATTTCCATCAATGAGATCGTCCGCGACAGGGAATGCCACGAGGGATGGAATGAGACGTACTCCAGTTGGATCGTCGATGAAGACAAGGTGAGTGCTCTCCCCGGCCAGTTCTATGAAAACAGCCTTTTCCTGATTTTGGACCTCCAGCTGACTTAATATCAAAGTTACTGGATGAGCTGGAGTCTGAGGTCAAGTCCGGAGGTTGTCTAATTGATTGGCATGCCTGTGATTTATTTCCAGAGTCATGGGTCGATCTAGTGGTTGTACTCAGAGTAAATACCACCACTCTCTATGACCGACTGAAGGCTCGGGATTACCCGGAAATAAAACTACAGGAAAATCTAGACTCTGAAATTATGGATGTTCTTATCCAGGAGGCGCATGAAGCATTTGACGAGCAAATCGTGGTAGAACTTCAAAGTAATAATGCTGAGGAAATGGATGAAAATATAGGACGAGTGGAAAAATGGATTCTAGAATGGAAAAAAGGAAAACTAGATAATTGATATTAATTTACCACGGAGTATAAGAACTGGCATATTATTGCAAAGTATACCAAAGCCGCAATAAAGACAAACCGCACAATGACACTCCTCTAGCTTCCTATAAAAGGAGCCTTCGGCACAGTGAACCAGAAGAGGCTCCTCCACACTATGGACCAAATGGGATTCCCAGAATGGCTTAGACGGTGGGTGGAGAGCCTCCTAGCCCATCGCGAAGCTGCGCTCCTCTTCGACGGCCACCAGGCACCTTCCCAAAAGTTTACCGCAGGGGTTCCTCAGGGATCCCCCCTCTCCCCAATTCTTTTCCTCCTCTATATCACCCCGCTCTATGAAGCCCTGGAAGAGGTTCCAGGCCCTGCTGTGGTTGGATTCGCAGGTGACACAAATCTAGCCACCCTTGCCCTTGGGCAGCCATACAGCAACTGCCAAACACTAGAAAGGGCCTGGGAGGTCTGTCGACAATGGGCTAGAAGGGCGGGGATGACCGTTGCCCCCCAGAAAAGCGAACTGATGCACTTTGAACGGAAGCGTAACCCATCCCGCCAACCAGTCGACCTTGGATCCGCCATAATCCAGCCAAGCAAGGGATATATATACAGCTGTGATTCGGAGCGCAATTGGGTTCGGGGCAGCGGCATGGTGGAGACCAAATGCACCAAAGAGAATACGCCAACATCTAGAGGCTATCCAGAACAAGTGCCTACGAAAAGTCATTGGGGCCTATAAAGCTACGCCAGCAAGGCTCTTGGAATCGGAATCAGCTGTTCCCCCTATAGACCTCTACCTCACCTCGCTAGCTGGGAAAGACCTGAAAAGGCTCAAAGAGAAAGGGGGGATAGAGGGGATCCGGCACCTCACATGAAAAGCCACATCAGAGGTATTCCAGAGACGGGGCAACCTCAACGACTAGAGACCACCAAAGAGCTATCGGAGGCTGCCAGGGAGGGTGAGGCATGGCTAGAAGGAGAAACTATCAGAATGATAACCCGGAGGCACTGGGAAGCACGCTTCTGAATCAACGGGAGAGGCTCCTTATTCCGGGCAGCTGAGGCCCAATGGGAACCTTGCCACGGAAAGCGTTCCGTCACACGAAGGTCCTGCAAAAGCACCACTTCTCACTGTTAACCCAGGCCTGTACAGAGGCAATTGGCCTCCGCAGCTTTGTCTTCTGGCGGGGGGTGTCAACCATATACACCCCCCTCTGCGATTGTGGCCTAGGGCGCCGAACGGCGGCATACATCTTTGTGGAATGTGGAAATCTTGAGGCAGAGAGACAACGGTTCCAGAGAGCGGCTGCTGCATAACATGCGGAAGCGACATGTCAGCCAAAATATCATATCCTGGACAACGTCTTTCCTCAACAGCCGGTCCACCTCTCTCAACTGCAGGAGTACACAGCACCTTCGGCGCCTATCCAAACAGGAATCCCGCAAGGATCCTCCGTGTCTCCAATCCTCTATCTGCTTTATAATGCTGACTTGATCGAGGCATGCAAAACACAAGAAACAGAAGCGGTTGGATACATTGACGATATATCGATCCTAGCAACAGGCCCGACTGCACCGCACAGCTGCAAAACCCTCAAATTCATCCACAAGAGGGCTGAAGAATGGGCCAGGAAACATGGCTCCCAGTTTGCACCGGCAAAATACGAGCTCGTACATTTCACGGGGGACCCCAAGGCAAATAGCACCCACGCTCTTCGTCTGCCACATGAAACGATCAAAGCCTCCCCCTCATGCCGATACCTAGGTATCCAAATGGACACCAAACTCCGGTGGGACTACCATCGCGAGAAGGTAGAAGCGAACGCCACGGCGCGACTCTTGGCTTTATCAACGTTGGCATCTTCGACATGGGGTACAAGGATGGTCAATATGCGACAGGTGTACAGAGCGATGATCATACCCCGGGTGCTATATGGGTGTTCTGCATGGCACATCCCTGGAAACGGATCTACAAGCCGGGGCAGTTCGATGGTAAACGCCATTAGGAAGATTCAGAGGAGAGCAGCCCAGAGGATCACTGGGGCGTTTCGGACAACCACCGGAGCAGCGGTAGAAGTAGGAGCACACTTGCTCCCAGTGCAACAACAACTTGCAAACAGCCCTGGAATCCACAATGCGCATCAGAACTTCCCCTTTGTACAACGACATGGCCCCAACCTGAGGAGGAAACAACAACGCACGAAGATCCAGGCGAGGACGCCAAGTTCAGAGTCCCCTTGACCAATTTTCGAGCATCCTAGAAAGCAAATACGGTGTGCAGCTTGATCGACTCGAGAGACGTCTCCCGCACATTGTGCCGCCATGATGGCCTCCGCTATCCATTCGCATCAACGAATCGGCCGACGATGCAATAAAGGAACACGATGCCACAGAAGCAGGAACGATATGTATCTACACTGACGGAAGCCGCATCAACGGCCACGCTGGTGCGGCTGCGGTGGCCCCAGCGCTCCAGATTGACAACATTAGCACGAAGCGGACGCAGTACATGGGCACATCTGAGACCTCCACAGTATATGCAGCAGAGCTCCAAGGACTAGTTTTGGGGCTGAAGATAGTGCTCGACGTACATTCAATGGCCACGGCTCCCGGGAAATGCGCTATATTCACCGACAACCAACCCGCCATCCAAGCGATACAGAACCCTAAATGCCCGTCGCGACAGTATATCCTGATAGAGGCTATACAGGTACTCGACACGCACCGGAGTCACGGATAGGAGGTGCAATTCTGATGGATTCCCGCACATGTCGGAGTGCCAGGCAATGAAGCAGCCGACAGTGCAGCCAAGGAAGCTGCTGGCCATAACCCGAACACGCGAACAGCCCCAGAACCACGATCAGAACCAGAATCGCTACGAATTCTCACGGCGACAACAAAATCTACCATTCGTCGAACGATGAGAGACGAATGGGAGAGGTCCTGGGAAATCGCTAAGCATGGAAGAGTCCTCTTCAAACTAGGGGTCAAACCTGGAAAAGCAGCCCTACGCATACATACTGGAACGCACAGAGCAATCAGCTCGGTGATCACACAGATGCGTACAGGCAAAATTGGCCTCCGGGCCTATCTTCATGCTATCAATAGGGCAGACACAGACTCATGCCAATGCGGCCACGGAAGCCAAACAGTGCGCCACATTCTCCTGGAATGCAGAGATTGGGTAGAAGAGAGACGACAAATGTGGGCAGGCAGGCATACATGCACAAATATCAAGCGCATCCTCTGCAACTCGACAATGGCAGTACAGGCAGCCAAGATGATAACCAGGACAGGGCTTCTAGAACAATTCCGGAATGTCCCATCCACAGTACTGCAATACTCAGAGCATTGAGTGAATACAGTCAAACAGAAGCTGAGGAGGGCCAAGAATGGTCTGCCAGATCTATATACAGAACCACTTGAAGGACTATTTATAGGTAACTACATCCTGGAGGACGGTGGCCAGTGCGACCTACAACAATTACCTGTCTGGAAGACAGTATAATTATTGTATGGAGAGACTGGCTGTCTGGAAACGGGAAATAGAAACCTGTAATACGGAGTAGTTATCTCCTTGAGGCCGAAAATATGCCATTTTTTTGGAATTGGATTGAATTGGAACTATTTACGCGCTTACAAAGGGCTGTGTGCGCTTATCTAACTATTATGTAACCGAATCCAGGACGGATCCAGTGTTCGGGGAGTACCAAGGAAAACCCGTTTCCGGGAAGAAAAACCTATCGTTGGTCGAAAATCACTTTGCCAGGAAGGAACCCTCCGGCTGGGGTCTCCGTTGGGGTGGAGAAGTAGCGCCTGAGGCGCGCGAACGAAGTTGGTGCTGGTGGTTGTAATTAGTGTTGTTGAGCTGCCTGTTGCAGGCTCAGCGCCAGGCGGTATTCCCGCAATCTTCCGGTGGCTTCTGGCCACCGGATGATTTGGGGACACCGTTTGGGGTCGTCTAGGGCGTCGTATAAATTTGGCCTTCCTCTGATGGGGGGAAGTCTGTCCCTGTTCACCAGCTCGCAGTCCAAGATGATATGGGCTGCTGTTTCTTGTCTCTCGTTTCCTTCGCCGCAGTCACACCACGGGGTCACACCGGGCACGTTCCTCCTCGTCAGGTATTGTCTCAGGCCGATATGTCCCGACCTAACTTGCACGAGGCACGAGGCTTCGTGTTTTGCTAGTTCTTTCCATATCTTCTTGGCCTTTCCCCATGCTAGGCCGACCCTTGGCTTCCGGAGATGGACTCCTTCTTGGAATCGCATCTCGCTCCACGTTTCCTCTGCCCTTAGTTTGGGCGTTGTTTCCCCCAGCCACTCCTTCCACTCTTTCATGGGATCCAGTAGATCGACTGCCCGTCTCCCTCTCCTTCCTTTGACTTTGGCGATCAGCCGTTTGATGCGTCCCCACGATTCCGACCATTTGCCTTCCCCGCCAGTCGCTTTCGCTTCGAAACTTGCTGCTCGTTGTGCCAGCTTCAGGTTGATGGGCATGCAGAGGTGTGTCGTAAAGAGGATGAACAGGAGGGGTGAGGGGGGTGAACCCTGTGGCACGCCGGCCGGGACCGCCATTGTGGCTGACTCCCAGTCGTCGAACGCTAGTGTTGCTTCCCTCCCCTCGAGGAATGACTCTACCCATTTTGTTACCCACTGCGGCCAACCTTGGTCCTTTAGGGTCGT
>JADHKT010000053.1:0-44287 GCA_019925285.1 Graphium sp. VPRI43844
CGTCATTGGAGAGGTTTTTGAAAAGTGTGAAGGAGGGAGGGTTATGACGCGTCGAGGGCTGGCACGAAAATTTAATTTAAAATTGGCGTTTTTTTTGACCTCCCACTGTATCTCAACGTGGTGATACAAATTGTTGCTACAGGTTTGTAAATGCGACAAGAACGAATGGCGGGGTTCCAATCCACTAAAACTGACAAAATGCCTCCTGGAATGGAACTGGCCTTTTTGGATGGGCGGTTGGAGTTGAGGTGGGAGGGAAAACATCGGATAAACGCACGAGCCAACTGCGTGCCGCCTTCCTTTGGTGGTGGATTCTCGCTTCTCGCTAGACATATAGCCATCCTCCTGGTAATGCCTACCTACAACCTTCGCAAATCAATTCAACCATTAATACTTCGTATATCCCTCCAGTCACAACAGTGCACATTTCATTAGAAACGACAGGTCGGTTTCAGTAACCGCTCTAGGCCTTCAACTCGCTCCTAGCGGAGGATATTCGGCTCATTTGCAAGCGCCCACTTGATCAGACGGAAGGGACGCAAGGGGGGGAAAAGCCAACATCTTGGACGCAGGATTTCCCCTGCTCACCTGCCTCGTCTCTCGCCCGAGGCTGGCACTTCTGATCCCAAACCCTCCCGAACCACCGTCTCGTTCATATTCCCCTTGTCCACGACGTTTCCTCTCCGGTTTCTGCCGCCTGTTCCACTGCCCGTTCCACCGCCGTTTGATGCCTCTCGACTTTTCTCTTTTAGTCAACTTGACCAGGCCCAGCCCAACTCAGACCGCCCACCAAACGAAGCGCCATCTTCGACTCCCCCATTTCTTCCACCTTCGTAACAAAACTAAAGCACACGACCGCTGTCACGAATACTGCAGCACCCTCTCTTGCGTTCTGATTGAAATCATCGATTCCACCCACACTCAGTTGATGGGATCTTATCTTCATCTAGAACCGCCCGCCACTTCCTGGTACTTAAAGCCTAGCCCCAGTGCCTCAGCGCATAGCAAAAGTTATTATTGTCATAATCGCTACTTTTGTCTTTAGCAATGGCTGTTAGATATCAAACCGAGCTTCTTCTTTACCTTCGACAATCACCACTATGTGTGAAACCCTCTGCCCTTCCTCCTGCCGAGGAGTGGATGGGGTATGTATCCTGTGGCCCTTATCTTCCCAAACCTACCTCAGATAGTTTTGGTGCTAACTCTATCAAGCTCGCCCCAAGAAACGTTTCGCACAAACAAGGTTGGGAACGAGCGAGGACGGGTTGAAGAGTCTTTCCCCGATCAGTCCAACAGGCGAAGCCTGGCTGATCGAACACTCAACCGCAATTCCTCAAGTAAGATACTCACATTCCTCGTCCATCATGATTTTTCAAAACAAAATTCTGACCAACTTTGCTATCTACCAAGACACCGATGATATTGTTCTTGGCCCACCCAAAATGGCATTTGCATCTTCGACGCTCCGAAACATAGGCAACACCAAATCAACTGATTCCGATAGGGGTGTCAAGGATAATGATTCTCGCGACCGTTTCAATTTTCGATCTCGCGCTACAGACGACACAGGCGATCGATTCAGGGACGGCCGGGTCAATAACACATTCCGCCGCCGTGGCGACAACGACCAGGACAACGAGGGGTGGAGTACGGTCAAGCCCAGGAAAAGTTTTGGTCACGAAGGCGCCGAGAGATTCCAGGGACGGATGGGCGCTGCTGGGAGCAGCAACCCTGATCGGTTCAATGTAGACCGACGCACCAAGGAAGAACGTGAACATGGCACAAACCAACGCAAACTCGACTCACTCGCACGTGGCAAAGATGGTGAAGACGCTGAGACACGGCCACGGAATGGTACCCGCGGCAAGTCTGACTCATGGTTCAAGACAGAGCAGCCACTTGAGCCTACAACTCCACGAGAGCGTCCTGATCGCATGAGAAATTGGAGAGACCGCGAGAGAGACGCAGAAACGCTTGCGGACGATAAGAACCATACCCGACAATACGACCGTCGATGGGGTGGGGAGCGTGATCAACGCTCCGAGAGAGATCCGGAGTGGATGGACGAGCCAGCGCCAGATAAGTCAGGCGGGCACACAGAAGAAGACTTCAAGAAGTTCATGGAATCGATGAAGTCTCGACGGGCTGCTGCTGCGCCATCCGAGGCCAAGGCCCCTGGCGGTGCTGGTAGTGTTCCGCATGTCACCACCTCGTCCAATACAGAGATATCGAAAACGGAGCCTGCATCCGCACCAGCAGATGTAGGTCCAGACAAATTCTTCCTAGCATTCCGTTCCGCCTCTGGACTTGATGCTGGAAACCCCTCGACCGAATCGACTGAGGCGGTCTCGTCTTCTAAGCCCTCAAAGTCATCGTCGCGATTCACCTCGTTTTTCAATCCACCTGCTGTTGGGGAGCCAGCCCGCCGGCAAACCGAGCCACCAACACCACTTGCAGGTCCCCCAAATCAAGGGGGTATGCCTTTGGAAACGGGACAACCTCCAGCCGAAGAGAAGGTGGCCTTCCAGCAACTTCTTCTCAAACTTCAGCGCCAACAGTTCCAGCCGACATCATCGCCTCCTGCAATGCCATCTCTTTTTTCCGAACCGCAAACACCCTCAAATGACCTCCTGCGGGACAGTTCTTCGTCGGGCCCTGCCGACAAGCCTCAAAGAACAGGCAGCGAAGCCTCCAGTGACCCAAGAGGTCGATTGCCAGTGTCAGCTTCCCTGCACCAACATGCCATGCCCTCTCAGCAGCCCCACCCGCAAGAGCTATTTCCCCAAAGTATGCCTTCTATGCCGCCGGCCCTCTCTCGCCAAGAGCATGTCCTGCAGAACATTGTTGCCGCCCACCGTGGACAAAACAGCTCTCGTCCGGACCAGAACGCAGGTCGCACAAATAATGCCAACACGGAGTTTTTGATGAATTTGATGCGAAGCCAACCCGAAGCGCCTCGCCCTGATCCTATGACACTCCGCATGCCCCAGCCACACAAGCAAGCGGCCTTGGCCCAAATATCTGAGCGCGATGCTGAGTTTTTCCACGAAGAGAGATTATCCGCGCCACTTCAACATCCATCACAACAGCAGCAATCCCAACCACAACCACAAGCTCAACAGCAGCAGCATCAGCCAGCCCAGCAGCAACAGCAACAGCAACAGCAAGCCCTCCAGCAAGGGCTTCCATCTCGCCAGATTCGTCCCCCAGGTTTCATGGACGAACATTTCCGCCAAGAATCGGACGGCCGGCCACTTCAACCGACTCAGATTCTTCAGCGCCCCCCTCCGCCCCCTGGCCTCGATCAAATACCCGGCCCGGCTTGGATTCAAGGTGGATCCAACATACCACCACCACGGCAAGGTCCGATAATACCACCTCCCGGTCTTCCAAGTGGTTCCAGCCGTAATATGCCGATGCCTAACATGTTTCCTCCTAATTTCCCTGTGGCGGGCTTTCCACCGCCACTACCAGAAGCCATGCAAGGCATGATGCCTCCTCGAAACATGCAGCCACCGCCCGGGATGGCTTACGGTGGCCCTCCCCCGGGCTTCTTTCCACCCCCCGGTATGGGCTTTCAAGGTGGCCCTCCTGGTCCCCCGGCCCCTCCGGGCCCTCCCGGTCCTGATGGTCCCGTTTTCGGCGTGATGGGAATGCCATTCGACGGTCGTGGAATTCCACCACCCGGAGCCGGTGCACCACCACCTCGTGGCGGCGGATATCCCCGTGCATAGATTCTCATATGCCACAAAATTGGTATCCAAGGTGGGCCGCCTAGATAGCGAAAGTGCGGGGTTCCTCTTTCCTTCCCTCCTTTTGTGTTCATCGTTGTACAGGACTGAGGCGAAGTCGGTCTATCTAAGCGACTTCTTTCGGCATAACCGATGAAGCCGTACACAATTGTTTGCAGAGACATATCTTTAATTTTATCAAATTTCTCTGTAGTATTCCCAGGGTAATGATAAAACTGTTGTAATCGGCCATGCCACGCATCTTGTTCGTAGTGATAGACTAGTGCCTTCGAAATTCGCGATAAAAGAGAACTAAACTGGCGAAGAAGCCATTCTTCGATTCCTCCAAACCTTGAGGCTTGTTGCCCAGCACGGCGTCGTAATACCAACAATGTTAGGACTCGCACATGCGTACTTCATATTCACAGAGAAGTACCCGGGCCTACAACGATCTCTTCGAACCATCCTTCAAACCAACGCAAACCTAGAACAAGTGCAGTATGATTTCATTGCTGCTATCTCCGACGAAGATGCCCTCCGAGCTACACGGAAGAAGATCGACAAAAAGACCAACGCAAACAACACCAACAACGGAAAGCAGACTCCTGGCAAGTCAGGCCAGGAGGAAGGCAAAGAGGTTGTTGTTAAGTGCAAACACTGCAAGCCTAAGGGTCATGTCGAGGAGGACTGCTGGTTTAAAAGGAGGAAGGAAGAAAAGGAAAAGAAGGAATCGAACCATGCGTCGAATGACGTCCCCGATGTTGCCCTCTATGCAACTGATGTGCAGGTTTCGCCTGTAGCGGCAGCGGTTAATGCGGCTGTACAACCATCGGCGCCGCGACCAGTAGACCGTTGGATATTCGACAGCGGGTCGGATATACACATATGCAACGGCCTACGCTGGTTTGAGTTAGGGTCGTTAACCGCAACGCGCGCAAGTTTCATGACGGGTGCCGGACGAGTGTTCGCCAACTACGCTGAAAAGCTTATATTGCATATGACCCCATCTAAGGAAACCACAAATCGAGTGATTGCGATCTCGAGCGTCCTTTACGTCCCTGCCTTCCCCGGTCAACATCATCTCCACCTCCAGCCTTATCGAGAAAAAGTATATTGTCATGTGGCCATTCCAACTTGCTTCCGTTGAATTTTGCAAGTTTTGCACCGGTCTCTTGGTGCTGAACGAATGGCCACATGTCAATGTAGTTTTTCTCAATGAGGTTGGAGGGCGGAGACGATGTTGACCGGGAAGGCAGGGATGTGGCCGTGGGTGGGGTGGGACCCTAATAATGACCCCCACCAACAACAAAACACACTTTCGTTCCGAAAGCACATAAATACGGAGTACCCACTCTTGACAATATGGAGTAATAATACTCCGTACTCCGTACTCCGAAAAGAGATCGAGTCCCTGTTTCTCTGCGGAGAATCTTTCCTCTTCCCAGCATCGTCATCCACCAGCAGTCTACTCGGAGCAATTCGTTCAATACACTTCCGTCTCGAGCATATAAATCTTCATTTTTAATTATCCTAACAACATGTAATGTCTTGTTTCTTTAAAGATTTCCAATGCCTTCTTTGCTTTCAAATTGCGAGCAAGATTTCCTTCGCAGTCCTATCTCTCCCAACTTCCCCTTTTCACTAGTCCTTATAAGCCATTTTACTTCAGACCCTCCCGGCAGCGAAGCGGTGGTTCAGCGGCATTGTCTTATAGCGTTGATTTCTCTCTCAAGCGATGTTTTTCGCAGGTTCGAATCCTGCCGCTGCCATTCTTTTTTTGCCCGCCATCCCCATACGTTTCTGTACAGATACTTTTTGCTCAGATTTCAGGACATCACACGCTCCCCACATGCTCGTAGAATTCTCTGGTTCGTAACAGCTTTTGACAATCTTGGTATTCATTGTTGGAGGCGATAGTACAGAGAGAAAATAAGAAGGTAAAAAACACTTGTGTCAAGATAAAGCAAAGAAGAATGAAATTTTTGTATCCGGCACAACCATAAGACAAACATAATCTCCGGGGGAAACAAAAACAAAAAAGACACATAAAAGAAAAAGAAAATAGATAAGAACGAGACTAAACATCCTCTCGGAACATTGACCGTCGATCTGTCGGACTTTCCGGGCCCGGATCGCGACCCCGCGGATGAGATTGCTTGCTCGTCTGCGCATATTCCCCCTCCCCGCTGTGAAGACTGACATTGCTTGGGTCGGCGTCATCATCAAAGGGGTTCTTGGGCGCATTGGGCCGACCAATCGAAGACGCAGGAACGGGGGCGCGGGGCGCCGGGGCAGGAGACGAAGCGGGCTGGGGAGGGCTCGTATTGCCGGGGATGTTCATCGCGTAGCTACTTCCGTGGTAGGCGGTTTGGCTTCCGGGCGGACCGAGTTCCTGCTCCTCGTAGTATTGCGGCGGGCCGTATCCGTCGGCTTCTTGTCCGACGCGGGCGTCCCATGCTTCGTCTGGATCTAGGGGTCCGAAGCCCCGGCGGTTAGAGAGGGGCGCGCCGGAGGAAGACTCGTATGCGCCGGTTGCGGATCGGTTGTTACGGTTCTTGAGACTTTGGATTTTATCACTTATCCAACCCACGACGCCGCCTGGTCTGGGACTTGGGTAGGCCGAGTTCGAATTTGCGAAGGGTATCCACGATGCCCATGACGGTGGAGGAAGCTGTTGGTTTTGAAGATATACAATGTTAGAGGAAGAGCGAATGTCGATGGGAAGAGAAAAAACTTACACCAAGTCGTCGGGCGCGGAGGATTGTGAAGACTGCCCAGCCGATGGCACCTACTAGGGCGATCACGACTATGGCAATAATGATGCCGCCTGCTGTGGACACCATTGCGAATTGTAGGGGGAGAGATTGGCAGAGCAATGCCGGTGGCCGTTTGAGTATCTTTGGGCGTCGCACAAGAGGTTGGCCCCAAATAAGGACTTGCAAATAGTACAGAGATCCTTTTCGCGGGAGTTTTGAGTTTCCAACAGATGCCTTTCTTTCGGAAGGCGATTCGCACACGTGTACCAAGAGTGATTGTTTTTGGAAGGTGTCAAACACGAATGGACGGGGTGTCGCAGCGAGAATATTACTAGCGCGGGATGGCTGATAGAGCTGACAATCAATCGTCGCGTGGCGCTGGGGAAATTGCCTCTGTTATCCGTACAGACCGATGCCATGAAATGCTTGTCGAAAGCTTCTGTTTTGTCCAAAAGTTTTGTTTGGACAGCACCGGCTTCGACGGATCACGAGCTTTTGTTCGTGATCGACAGTGGGGCTCGAACCTTGTGGCCGTGAGAGGGATAACAAGTGATGAAACGGTGAAGGCCAGTTGGTCAGTTAGGCCGGTTGTGGAGGTAGAGCATAAATGACGGTATTCAGACGCTGTCTTGACAATCGACAGTCTCTTCACGTATGATAGAGTGGGAGGAATATTTATTTGGAATGAGGGGTCAGTGGAGGATCTGCCTCAGTCCAAAATGTCCCGAATTCAGATGACGAATTTAAGAATGCGAGCTTTATAGTGAGTGGATTCAGCACCAAGCTAAATGCGGGGAATGCATGCGCAATTGGCAAGCCAGTTTGTGGCCAGCCAGCCAAGCCACTCGCAAAACCAGGCAACAGGTTCGGCTTCAGCTCCAGTGCTTCAGCCACTTCCCTGCTGCACGTGCATTACCTGTCTTCTTCGTTGCTCACCGAACTTTCAAATTATCGAGAATGTGTTACTCGTAAATCTCGCAGATATGAACGGCCTGCTTACGAGGGAACCTGCACACAACCGAATCTATCCGATCCTGGTTCCTATGCGCCAATAATGTGAGACAAGACAGAAGTTGAGAATAGCTCGAATAATGTTGCATTTGCCATCACAGAGTAGAGCACTTGGTGGCATAACATTACTACTTGAAATTTCCCAATGTACGCAGTAGTTTGAGTTTGAGTTTGAGTAGTTTTCACTGAGATTGGTCTTGTCTCTCCCAAGCATAGATCGCTCAAGGTCAAGTGCTTTGTCAATCTACAGAGCAATAGGGTCTAAACTAATGGGCCCCACTCCAAGCTACCCCAAGGGACTTGGCTTGGGCTTGGGCCTTGAACTTCAGCGTACGTGTACGTAGTAGTACGGAGTACACCCAACCACTGAAAAGTCTCCAAAATGGCACGCGCGCAGAGCTCAAGCCTCTGATGGGAGTTAAAACACGAGTCTGGCAGAGGGCGAAAAAAAAGGAAACAAAAAAGAAACAAAACCACAACGAGGCCCCCGTGACTTCCTTCCACAGCAGAATGTGTAGCGTGCCTGCAGGATCAGGAAGCTCTTTGACTCTCTATCCCAGCCTTGGTTTCGTTCCTCTTTCTTCTCTTCTCATTAACTGCAAAGTATGCAATCCGGTTTATTAATGACTCCCTAAACTGCCTATACATTTTCGTGCAACCCTGTGTGATGCCTCAGCACCCCCCTGTCCAGTCTCACAATCGAGTTTCCCACAGAGGGCCCAGTCAGCAATCCCAGCTTTCTCTCCTCTCACCGCTTTCCCAGCCGAGCGCGCGTGCTGTCTTCCCTCAATCTCGAACGACCATCTCCACATGCCAGCTATGGGCGTGCTAGATGGAATTCGAGCAACCATGGAAGGAGCTGTGGTCCGACTGCGCGGACAGAAGTATAAATACAGCTCAATCCCAGACATCAATGCGCGAGGCGGCCATGTCGCTGCATCTGAGGACGTCGCCGACTTGTCGGCACCAACGAGGAAGAGGACCTTTTTACAATATTCCACAATCACCATGGTTGTCCTTACAGTGGTCTACATAATTTTCGTCTATGGGTAAGAATTTCACTCCTGGTAAGGGATGAAAGAAGAAGCCTACTAAACCAGACTCCAGTCGTACGAATGGGTGTTCATTTCCCGGCTTTTGCCACGATGATGATGCTGTCCTCAAACAACTTTGGGGCCAGTATTCGCCTTACTTTCCCGTTCCATCAGAGACTGATCCATCTCTTCCACCACAGTGTGAGGTCACGTTTGTCCAGGTCCTCTCGCGCCACGGAGCCCGTGACCCTACCTTGAAAAAGACGGACATCTATAACCAAACGATTAGCAAGATTCAATCCCATGCCGCTGGCTACGGCAAAGGGTATGAATTCCTCCGCGATTATCAATATCTGCTTGGAGCTGATGAGCTTACACTGTTCGGAGAGCAACAAATGATTAATTCCGGACTTCACTTCTATCAGCGATATAAGAGTCTGGTCAGGCACTCGGCACCTTTTGTACGCTCTTCGGGTCAGAATCGAGTTGTTGTCTCTGCCTTTAACTGGACACAGGGGCTGTACGATGCCATGGCAGCCGACGGCGTTCGAGACATAGATGGCGACTATCGCGATAATATTCTCCTCGTGCCCGAAGAGCCTGGTGTGAACAACACCCTAGATCACAGCCTGTGCACCGCCTTTGAGACAGGCCAATTTTCTGACGTTGGAGATCGTGCACAGGCTGAGTGGCTTTCAAATTTCGCTCTGCCCATCCTTACTCGCCTCAAAGACAACCTCCCAGGCGTGGACCTAGATATCACCGAAGTCATCTACATGATGGACCTCTGTTCTTTTGAGACGATCGCCACTCCCGACTTGACAATCTCACCTTTTTGCAGACTTTTCACGCTTGCAGAGTGGGAGAGCTACGACTATTTCCAATCCCTCGGAAAATACTACGCCTTCCATGAGGGTAACCCTCTCGGCCCAACCCAGGGCGTCGGTTTTGTCAATGAGCTTATCGCTCGACTGACCCACAAGCCCGTCCGTGATAACACCTCCACCAACTCCACTACCGTCCGTAACCCGGAAATCTTCCCACTCGATCGCGCCGTATATGCAGACTTCAGTCACGACAGCGACATGGTTGCCATCTATGCAGCCCTCAACCTCTACAACTTGACAGAACCCTTACCGAAAACTGAGCGCGTCCCGCCTAGTAAAGCTGGCGGGTTCTCCGCAGGCTGGACTGTCCCGTTCGCCGGCCGTATGTACGTCGAGGCCATGCGCTGCTCCTCTCATGACTCGGACCTCGTCCGCATCCTCATCAACGATCGCGTCGTACCTATGCCCAAATGTGGATCGGACACCCGGGGCCGCTGTCGGCTCGATGCTTTTATTGAGTCTCTGGATTTTGCCAGGTCTGATGGTCGCTGGGATCTATGTTTTGCCTAGATCTTCACCCCGCCCCTGCGCCCAGATGTGTCGTCTGTCTCTTGTTCCTTTTATTCCTTTTAAAGCAAGATTTATGATGACGAACCCTTGCTATTCACCACACATTTTATAGTCAGGGAGAATTCCACTCTCCCTTCTCTTTCCAGTCTTTCGCCTTCTCATCCTTCTTGGTGCTCTCAGATAGAGGTTCAAGACTGGTGTGAGGTCAAAGAACCTCTCAGCTGCGCCCAGGAATATTGTGTAAAAGTGCGAAAAGGTCCTTGATACCCAAAGGCACAGATAGCATTTCTGAAAATATTCAGGTTTCTCCGTATGCCGGCTAGTGAAATAAAAGAACGCAGTTAGACAAAGTAAAACAGATAACCAATCCCCCATACATCCCAAAGGCCGTTTCCTACGCAAGGGTATTCCAGAGAGAACATAAAAACAAGAGGCCTTCCACCTATTGACCAACTCAACCCCACCATAACTCAATACACAACCTAAATCCGATGTAGAAGGGCAGCATAGCCACCCGATTTCCCCAAACCTCTCAAGCTAACCAATCTATTACTAACAAAAGAACCGTAAAAGCAGTCTCGCACAAAGAAGTCCAGCGAGTTTACTTGAAAATATACTTAGTTGGAGAAAATGAATCGAGGAGACGGATGCGCCACTAAAAAGCGACTCCAACAAGAGGCTTTCGTAGCGGGGTAAATGATGATTGACCATCTACCGGGGTGTCCTGCTTCGTTGCTGGGCTACTCCCGGGCGACCACGTGGCAGTTGGGATGGTACGGTTCTCGTCCCCCGTCTCCCATGTTGATATGGTGGAATCCGAGTCGGCACTATGACACGGAGTTGCTACTTCGGTGCTCATACACTGGTAGAAGCCGTCCCGGTCAGTCACAGGCTGGGGGCGGTTCGTGATTGTATCAATGGAAATGTCGCGTCGGTGGAGCTCGCCCGCAGGAAATAGCCAGGTCGATACTCGTGAGAAAGATTTCTTTTTACGCAAGGGTGGGCGTAAAACTAGAGGAAGAGGGGGGCGGAGTGGCGAGTTGTCGGCACGGGATTGTGGAGGGGTCGGGTAGCTGTAAGGTGCAGGGCTGGCCATAAAGGGCGATCGCTGTGGAAGTGAAAATGGCGAGTAAGACGGGTTTGGTGAAGTGGTGGGACGGTCCCTGGGCACCGGGCTAAGGCGCTCAGAGAAGGATTGTGCGGAGGGCCCAGTGGCAGGAAGAGCGGGAATCTCAGGCATCGGCTCCATTCCTATTCAATTTTGTTAGTTGCCTCTTCCATGAACCGATTGCGTATATTGGACGTACCAGAGAAAGAGTGTGCCATGGAGTAAGCAGTTGAAGGCCGGCTGCTAAGATAAATGCTCTGACGCTCAACGACATCATCAATCATAGCTTGCAGTTTCTCTTTCTCAACAAGCGCACTGGCTATGCGCTCTGCAATCATCTCGGCATCAGGCGATGTATACGCTCTCGCGCGTGACTTTGCGGGGATGGCTGGTGGAGAGGGGCTCTCGGTATGAGACCTCAGGGGCGAGACCTCGGGCAACTGACGTCGAGGAAGGTGGAATGACATAGAGGAGTCGCTCCTCGCATGACTGATAGTGAATCCTGCATCGAACGATTGTGACCGACGAAGATGGGCAACGGCTGGGGGTGTTGTGACACGATCAAGCTCAATAAGGTTGGGCAGTATTGGTGACATCTCCTCATCGAGGTCAAGCTTGAGTGGCTGGAATGGTGATGAGGGCCCGGCTAAGGGGGGCGTGTGAGGGCGAGGAGGTGCTGATAAGGAAGATGGGCCGGGGAATTGGAAGGACTGAGAATAGACATGTCGAAAATTTGTCGGCGCGGATATTTGGGGCCGTGAGGGGCGGCTATGGGATCGAGACGAGAACAAGGCGTATCTCGCTGAGAAGCTTGTGCGAGTTGATGATATGCTTTTCCTCGGCGACCGAGTGCGCGACTTCCTGATGCGAACTGATATGGGTTGAGATTCATGCCCAGGAGATAGTGGCCTCTCCCTAAGGTGAGATAGAGGTTGGGGGATTGGGGCAGGCTGATCCTGCAGCACGGTGCCCTGGTCTTGTTGCTGATTATTATCTATTATTTACGATTAGCAACCTTTGGCCGAACCGTATTGCAGTGTTGGGGGAATAAGGGGTATCGTGAATAGGTTAACATAGCGTATGGACTCACCGAATGAGGGATACTTGAAATAAGCAGAGTCGTCAACTACAGGTGTCGAAGGCCGACGACGCCGTTGAGAAAAGGGAGTGCAGCATTGTGTGAATGGTGAAAGTAGTGATGTGTAGGCTTCAGCCAGTAGGCCGCCCAGAGTCTTCATTTCTGCTATCGTCAAGATCTCATCGAAAGTCCGCTAACTGACAAAGAAAACTAAGCACGACAGTCTTGAGTCGGTTGGAAATTTCGAAGATCTCATGGACTAGGCCGTCATATAAACAGGATACTCCGGCGTTCAACCCAAACGAAATGAAACTAGAGTTCTTGAGGGACGGGGAGAGGAAAACAGAATGGGAGTTATCTGTGTAAATGGCGATGACAAAAACCCAGCCATCAGCTCAAATAATAAACAAATACCAGAGCCAAGTGAGTTTAGAGTGGAGAGGGAGAGAGGGGTATGGAATAGCAATAGTTAAAACATACAAGTATACGGCGAGGCGAGATATAGACAGGTGGGTGTGTGAGGGATGAGGTGATGAATAGGCCAGCCACTGGATGACAAGAGGCCATGAATGGGCCAGGTTGGTGGAATGGTGCTAAAGGATATTGTCAGAGAGGGGATGAAAATGGAGATTAAACCAAAATAGGGCGGGACAAAATCGAGACGAAGAAAAGTGACAATCATCTGTGGTCGGGCACGTCCTTGTCGATTATGTCGTGTTCTTAAACATTGGAATTTGGAGGGGGGGTGTACGATAGCTGGAGGGGTTCACATACTCCGTATGCTCGCACCCGACACAACACCTAGGAGTGACCAGCCCATCAAGTGAACAAAAGCGATGCAATATGCGGCTTTAAACAAGAAGACCACCCACATAATGTGGAGATCCTGGTGCTACTCAACTCGTAAGATGAAGCATGAGGGCAAGTTGCCCTGATCGGACGGGAAATTGCACATCCTCGAACGCTCTTAGAGCAACTGTTTTTTGTCGTTCTTCTTGGGTCTCACGGGGAAGAAAAATACACAGATATTCGAGCCTCACCTCTTCTGCACCCTGGCCGGGTTGGGCGGCTACAACATGATTCCTGCACAAGAGATGGAACCCAAGCTTGGCCCCCTCGAGAAGAGTTCTAAAGCAGCTTTAGGTGTGGGGCTCGGCTCTGGAAATGCTGTTTAGCACATCGACAAAACCGCAGGGGAAGGTTGAAAGACATATGATAGGCTGAGAAGATTTCCAGGCGTGACATGGTTTCGAAGGTCTGGAGCCAGTTGGCGCTTACAACTGGGTCGTCTTTATGTCTTTGGAGGAGGGATTCCGGCCGACTAGGCTTCTTGCAGAAAGGGTGTGTGGGACGGAGGGGTGGCACTCGATGCTGGAGAACGGGGGAGGGGGTGGAAACAGCTGAAAGAGCAGACTAAAAAAGTCGAAATAAATCAAGACCAATCAGAGTACCGTGGTTAGAAGAAGAAGAAAGGAGGAGAATATATGATGGAACAGAAATCACAAGGAAAATAGGAAAGGGGAAAACACAATAGTGTAAACAGGGCAGGATCGATGCAGAAGCCCTAATCCGCCACCTTCCTCTCCTTCCCTCTTGGAGTCTTGGAGGGAATCCTACAAATTACGGTGTGCACACTACAGTCACTACAACCTCTAAACACGCAGGAAACAGGTGCTTAAAGCTAAATCGTTGCGATGCAACAAGGCTGGCTGGCTGGCTGGCCAAGAGGCCTGGATTTCAATACTAGCAGAGGCAGTATTTGTCGAGAGTACGGAGTAGTTTGATGAAGAAATGACAGGAACGAGGGGGGTGAACAGTAATAGCGCAAGCCTATTTTCTCCCAGTACTACTCCGTACTACAGAGTAGTGGTGGCTAATTTTAGACAGAAGACCCTGACGTCTCAATGCCACAAGCTGCCACCAGCTGCCACACACTACCCGTCCGCCACAGAAGGGGGCTGGAAGGCTGGTCTCGCTGACTGAGACAATCCTTCTTCATACGGAGTACATACCTGCATTCCTACTCACTGAGCCTCTTGCTACAGGCTTTTCGTAGTTTCCACGAACCAATCGAACAGCAGATTTCAAGCTTTCGTTCGTCACCCAGTAAAGACTGTTTGGTGCGTTATTGGCCAAATACATTTCAAAAGTGCATTGGACTCGTATCATCCCAGCCTCATCTAGTTTTTTAAAACATTGCCTTGCCAAAAGAGGGAATGGGGACTGGTCTGCATCTGCAATGCAGCTGTTTCCGATATTATCTGCAGGAGAACGCCCTGGCCAGGCGGCTAAGTGAACTGCACTCCGCTGATTGGCTTTTTTCTTTCTTTTTCCCATGCTGGGAATTTGGAATATGCGATGGCTTAATCTCAACACTTTCGAGCACTGCTGGCTTCGCCATTGCTGATTTGCCTCCGCCCTTCCTCCTAACTCAACCAGTTGGTGTGGAGTTGGGCTTCAAATACCAAGTATTTGTCGAGATACAGCGCGACGATTCGTCAGGAATGGCCGACAAACTAAACTTCAGGCTGATCCACAGCACCTCTGGGCTGTAAAGAAGTCGGCACACACTCCCCCTTTCTGTGCTGAATTGGGAAGCCGGAAAGCCACCACATTAGCTGAGACCCGATTCGCACTTGACACACCTTTTGGCAGGGGAGGGGGGGTTTCTGTGAAGACAGCCATCGGATTGGCTATTGGCTGTAACCATCACACTACTCCGTAGCTGGTGCGTCATTGAATGGACGGAACAGTAAGGCCAACGAAAAACTCGTAGCCCTCCGGAACAGGAATAGGGAAAAAGAAAATCTATCACGAGTGCAGAAAAAAAAAGAGGAAAAAAAGAAAAGAGGTGGGAAATGATAGCCGTGTTGGGTCCAGCTGTTGCCAGCTGGTCCCAACAAGCCGGCACAAGAGGATCTTAGTCTTTTCCTCGTCATGCCCACACAAACTATCATCCCACACTATTTGATTGAATACTCCGTATGCTAGATTCTCTATATAATAGCACATGGCTGGTCCCTGACGTAATATGTAATAGTAGTCCTTGTACAATAATGGGCGGCTCAGTTTCTTATTTGCCCCGGATCCTGACCAATATCACCAAGTACTCCGTAGGCGGGAGAGGAGGACTGTGGCCAAGTTCGGCAATCTGCACGATTTGGTCTCCTATTGCGGGAAGCCTGCATGAAATCCCCGGAGCCCTATCGAGTTTAATTAAGTCTGCATGCCTTCTTCATCAGGACACTGGCTGAGAATTGATCATTGGATCCAATCTTTTCCACCAGGGCGGACCTCCTACTCTTCATGAATGACCCCTGCCACCCCTCTCGGTCTTCTGATATTTCACATGCCCTCTTTGCTTTGAAATTTCGATCCGCCACACCCCATCAGGAGCCAAGGCATTTCGGTTTCTATGCCTATTTCTAATTTCTCTTTCTAGTAATTAGGGAGCGAGGTGTGGGTTCTTGTCTAGGCTGGGTGCAGGTCTGACATGCCACTGGCTGGCAGGTGCCCTGTCCTGAATCGTTAGGCTGAATCGTTAGGGTGCGGGTAAGAAGCAGAGGACCGAGTCGCTGGGACGAATGAGAGACCAAACTAGCCTAGGGGCTTTAGGGGGAAGTTGCGGTGAGAGAAAACTGGAGGCCGCTAAAAGAGAGACCCCCCACACAGCCATTAGTGGCGGTTGGGCTGGCCTGTAATTAACTTGAGTAAACTAAAAGGCGGCCTCCATTAGTGGTCGCATTAGTGGTTGCCTGAGAAAAAGAAAAAGAAAAATGAAGAAAAATACTCCGTAAAGGCATTCTTCCTCTTGTCGAGGCGAGACAGAAATGACCAAGGATGCAAGGATACAAGGAGTTTTAAATAATATCCGATTGTATTATTACGGAGTAAACCAGTTTACAGTGGTGTCTGTCCAATGCGCAAGAGCGGCATAAGATCTACAGCTCAGACTCTTGTCTCCAATTACTGAGATATGTATTTTGTCATCTGCATCGGGGAAATGTGCCAGGCCAGCCCTTGCAAGCAAGGCCCCGGCCGTTGGGCTTGCGCAGGGGTGGTGGCTTTCCATCATGTACGGCAGATCGTTGAACTGGTAAACCATACGGAGTACAGGATGTTTCGGAGGACTGCGTACACTATCCCTTTGTGTCAATAAACAACATCTCCCCCGCATTATTTTCATCCATTTAGTTTTTCTGGGAGCGGGTTTCATCGTATCCGTTGAATCTCTCTCCATGGGCCAGGCTCCTCCTCGGCTTTGGGCTTTGGAGTGCATGTCTAGCGATGCTCATCTCCAAGTCCTACTGCTACTGTTCCTATTTGCGGAGCACTTGTATCCTAATTCTAGTGCTTAGATAATTCCCGAGAGGTACCTAGAAGGATGGTCCAGCTGAGGGGTGAGATCGTTTGGAATTTTATTCTTAGATTGTATTCTGCGGCGGAGGCCGATGGGCTTCACTGCCTCGTCATGACTTTTGCGTGTCTATCTATGGCTGGGTAAGACGATTCAGCTGCCACGTAAACAAGCCTATCTTGACAGTTACCTATAAACCAGTTTTCTAAATTGATGGGCGTGGCTTGCTGACAAGAGGCAATGCCATTAAAAATAATAATCATCGTCCGGTCGACAACAAACAGGTATGGAGAGAAACACAAGATAACCATCACAGTCCAGTCACTTCAACGTTTTTGACTACAAGCATGGCCCGAGAACAACGTTGGGCTGATTTAATCTGAGCCAATAATTCCCTTCTGTAATCCTTGTAGGACTTTTAATTTTCACCCTACAGGTGGTGCAGGGTTACTGTGTGTCCTCCATACGTGTACGTACGTGTATTAGTATTTCCAACCACCATGCTGTTGTTGTCTGTCCAATCGTTTCAGGCAAGACCTCAACATAAAACTTCCGATGCGGAACGATGCTACCTTGATCTTCTTCGTTCTCTGCTTATGGGGCCACGGCATCATTTTCTATCTTGGGATTTTATTCTTATTGCTCCGTCATTTATCACTATTGGTAGGTGATGAGCAAACCTTGAAACTCGTAATTGCTATTGTGTTGGGCTTCGAGCAAACAGATTTATGCGACACTTGAAACTAAAACGATGAACTTTAAGGATGGAAAAAGATGGAAAAGGATAATGAAAAAGGTGTATCTCTTTTTTTTTTTTTTTTTTTTTTTTTCTTGAATTTTCTAAATCTTCATGATATTGTGTCCGGCCTAGGTGATCCGAGTGCTTTATAAGCCTAGGGCGAGAGCGATGTTATTCCAATTGTTCGGTGCCCCATAAACTGGGAGACGGTAAGCGTGCAACCGGCGTCATCCCGAGATTTTCGGACATTCCCACATGGGCAGCATAATACTCCTCCACAGTTGGTAGATGCAAAGTGTTGAATGTTGCAAACACGTGACCTCAATACTGGTTCAGTGGGATTGAAAAGAAACCCCGCAATAGACTTCCGTCCCTCGTTCAAGAGGCTCAAGGGGTTCAAGAGGTGGTGAATAGTTTCAAGTTGTGCTTGCCACTAGATTTCTATACACTTCTCTACAACACAATGGCGGCGGATCTAGACCTACAGCGTGTTCACGACGTGTTCGTGGCTGTCGCCCACGAGGCGGGCAAGATGATTCTTGCCGCGAACCCCCAGGACATTGCTCCTGGAACAAAGCTCAACTGTACTACAATTCCATCTCTTTCCCACCCTTTTTTTTCTCTTTTTTTTTCTCTTTTTTTTTAAACCAACACCCCCCCGATCCAGAAGAAAATCGACTAACCTGACTCAAACCTGTTAGCGGTGGACCTCGTTACTGAGACTGACCGCGGCGTCGAGGAGATGGTGACCAAACGGCTCCTCGCCGAGTTTCCTGGCGTCTCATTCATGGGCGAGGAGACGTTTAAACCGGGAGTGAAGCTTGGTCCTGAGCCAACCTTCATTGTCGACCCTATCGACGGCACTACGAACTTTGTGCACACCTTCCCCAACGCCTGTATCTCGCTCGGCCTGGCTATTGAACGCCTCCCAGTGGTCGGTGTCATCTACAATCCATACCACGAGCTCCTCTTCACAGGCATCAAGGGACGCGGGTCCTTCCTCCGTCGTGCGGGTGGCGAGCCACGTCGTCTCCCGCTCTCCGGTAACCCCCCGCCACTCACAGGCATCGGAACGTCTCTCATTGCCGTCGAGTGGCCATCGGCGCGCGACGGACCCAATTACGAAGTACGTGCCGACGTCTTCCGTAAATTGACGGCAAGTCGCGAGACGGGTGGCGCCATGGCACAAGGTATCCGATCCTTAGGCTCTGCGGCTCTAAGCTTGTCACAAGTGGCCGCTGGGCAATTGGACGTTTACTGGGAAGGTGGGTGCTGGGCGTGGGACGTCTGCGCTGGATGGTGTATCCTTTCCGAGGCCGGAGGTATCATGGTCAGCGGAAACCCTGGAAACCGGGACCCGGCCATCGACGAACGAAAGTATCTAGCCATCCGTGGAGCTCCTAGCGGACAGGAAGAGATGGTGGAAGAGTTCTGGGGTGTTATTGGCGATGGCAGGATGGAGTACGAAAGCTAAAAAAAAGCAGATGCAGGAGGGGATGTAGATGGCCCTGGTAATTATTTGGGTCGCGATATTTTGGATAGAAGCAATAAATATAGACTTTACCTATGAATTATATTCTCAGGCAGAGGAAAAAAAATCTCACCTTTTACTCCGTACTCTCATCAAAATGAAGAGAAGTGGTCTAGCACTCTTATTACGGAGTACTCCGTACTTCATATGGCTATTGTGAGCCGGCTATTCTTCGGTACAACCTCCAACTCGACTTTTTTTTTTTTTTCTTGAGCACCGTGTATTATTACGGAGAACTGTATGCCATTGGGTGAAAGCACTGTGCTGCTTGCTACTGACAGAAAAAAAAAATATCGCGGCTTTTGAGGTCGGATTATTTTTTCGTTCCAGTCTGGATACAAAGGCCCTCAATTGTTGTGTCTACCGAAAGTACCATGGCAAAGCGCCCGTTTCGTGGCCTTGATGGCCATGCAGGAAAGAAACGGCAAAAAGTTGTTCATGAGGCTCCTACTCATGAAGAAGTCACCTCTGCTCGCCAGCTCAAGAAATTGCTAGCCTTCGACCAAGATGCTCGGCAAGCAAGACATGGTAATTGCGCCCCTTTACCTCTGCCTCTTTCCCCTTCACATTGATTTTGCAGTTTCCTGATATTATGCCAACTCTAGGTCTTCAATCCTTCAAGCTGTTCTTGGATTCCTTAAATGCCAAGGATGCAACTACAGAGGTGAAAGCCAGCGGCTTCGAGCTCCTTGGTTTGTATCTTGAGTCTGCCCGGCCACGCATCGAGGGCCCGGATGCTGTCTATCTTACCGACATCTTTGAGACTTGGTCCCTAGGTGTCAAAGTCGAAAATGAGGCCATCATGTCTAGTGTCGCTGTTGTCCTCTCCTTACTCTTGCACACCATCTCCAGCGCCATTGAGCTTCTCCCTCATGCCCGTGGTATCTGCGAGACACTTCTCCAAGAGAACCATCTCAAGCTGGTTGCCCGTAACCTATCTGCAGATAAAGGGAAAGCTTTTGTGATCTCTCCAACACTTCGACTCCTTTGCGAAGTCGTAAGTCTTGATGGAGGTGCTTTCGCGCGTCGCCTCTTCCGGGATAGGCACAACTCTTTTGCATTCTTCGCCCGGAACTTGGAGCTAGGCAATCAAGGCGATGGCCCTGAGGACGCCTCCAAAGCATCCGTGCGCAGCAATGCCGTCAAACTTTTCCTCAGTTGTTTGCGGTATTTGCCCGCAGACGCGAAAACGGAGCTGCTCAAGATGAAGGGAGTCATGTCAACAGTCACATACCTCTTGGCTGAGGACCCTCCCTGGCTCGTATCAGACTTGCTTGAGTATTTGAAGACATACATTCTCAAAGACAAGAAGATGCCGGTGCGCACGAAATCACTGGTCTTCTCCGCAAAGACTCTTACACGCCTTTTGAACCTCTACAACTACTCACACGACGCCAATGTCGAGGACGAGAATGCCAAAGTGGCAACTAAGCTACACATGTTCCTTAAATTTGCCTGTACCGATCCTAACTTTGGTATTGTCGTCAAATCGACCGGCTTCTATCCCTCAACGCTTAACTCGGAAGCAACCACTCGTGCTCAGCTCGACTGGAAGGACATGGGGATCGAGCGCCTCTCTTGGATGCAGAAGTACAAAGACTCGGGCACTGTCGAAAACACGGCCCTCCTTGAGATGGCCACCAAATTGCGCCCTTGGGCCAATATGAAGCACAGCGAACTACTTGTCGCCATATTTGAAGCCGCCCCCGAGCTCGTTACCGCCTATTTCCAGGAACAGAAGTCCTTCACCTTTGATCCAAAACTGTCCATGACCTGGATAGGCTATGCCTCCTTCCTCTTTAGCGTCATTCAATTGCCCATTCCAGAGCATTTTGGCCAGCCTGGGCCAAAGTTCAGCGAAACCCCACCACCAACTGCCATCGTTCTCGACTCCATCATTCCGCCTCCTCTCAATCAAAAAGTTCTAATTCGCTGTCTGGATCCAAAATCATCCCTTGTTTCCTTCTTCACATCTCGTCTCCTCATCATTGCACTTGAAAAGCTCATCGTTGCCCTCGAGATGCACAGCGCCGCTTCCGATCATGATGGCTCTCTCTGGTCGACGGCTCGACAAAAGCTTTTGGATGAGTTTTGCGAGCGTGTCCCAGACATGAAGGAAGTTATGCGATGCTACAAGTCTATCCCCGAAAAGGACCTTGTGCGGCGTGCAACTGCCAGTCGCCTCCTCCTTCTCTACTACCAAGCAATCCCGCAGATTGCACTTGCCGCCAATCTAGATGTTGCGCCTTTTCTCGTAAGCTCTTTGGCTTCTCTAGATGATCCTGTTGACGAGCCCGAGGACCGACTGCTCAATATAATGGACCTTGAGAATATCCTGGTACTTGCCAGCTATTCGCCCGGAATGCGGTGGTTTGCCCGCTTCGATGGTATATCCACCTCGCCATTTCTCGCCCTGCTCAAGGCTGTTGCTAGTCAGGAGGTAGATGACCTTCCTTTAGAGCGGCTACGGAAAGCACTAGACGATATTGCTACCGATCAACAGCTCGTCTTGCCCAGTTCTGGTCTCAACCCCTTACTTGAAGCCTTTAGCTGGCTCAAAGAGACCCATCCAACAGAATCTCAAGAGCCAGCGTGGCAATTCCTGGATAAGTGTTTCACAAAATGTGCCACCTCGCCCATCAAGTATCTAGACTTGATCACGGATTACATTCATGACAGCACGTTGTCATCATCGGACGAAACCGCCGTTAATCTGCTAGCAGTGGCAATGATTGAGCAGCTTCCTTACACCCAAGAGTCCGAATTGAAGCTTATCTCGCAGTTTGTTTCGGCCTTTTTCGGCTTCTCAGTAATTGCCGGAGAAGAGAGGTCTTGGTTCGAGGCAATGATGCAGCAAATTGCTCCAAAGCTACCCTCAAAGCTCGTCTCCGAATTTCAGATTCCGAAGGACATTAGGAAGAAGATCAAGTCACATGCCAAGGCCAATACTGAAAGATCGAGATCAAGCCAAATACTAACTGATGCTCCAACCGCCCCGGCCGATGCTACAACCATTAACGAGGGTCCTCCAAAGCTCGACCAGAGTGTACTAGAAGCCACATTCTATGAGTCCATCTCTAATGGTGAAGATAATTCTGCCCTCACAAAGTGGGTGTCCAAGACGGACGAAGAAATCATCGAGGATGAGCACTTCCCCGCACTAGCCACCCTCCTTCTCTCAGAGCATGGAAGTATCCGGAGGGAGGCCCTTACCAATATTCTCAAGATGGCAGCTCGCGTTCGTGATTCGTCACATGAAGAAAGGGAACAAATTTGGCTTCTCATGAGCGAGCTCGCCGAGTCCAGCCGGCCATATATTGACGATGGCACCGTGCCCTCGGCCTTTGTAGCTTTCGCCTCGCACGCCCTTCCCGTCCTCCGAAACCCTCTCCACTGTCTCTACCCAAAGATCAACACGTTCCTTACACGGGGACCCATCTGGCCAGCCAACAAGATCCCTATGATCCACAACATTCTCCACGCCGAGCCCAACGAAGACGACAAGTACTATTCCGAGCTGAGCTGGCTCTTCACTTATCTCCTCGCATGTCTCCGCACACCCACCGACCTCGCCATCTTCCGCGAGCGCAAATGGTTCGAAAAGATCTTCTCCGCTACGTGCAGCCCGTTCATACGAAGCACGCTACGTCGCAAGGTCCTCGCGCTGCTCTACCGCGCAACGTGTATCGAAGGCGGCAGTACCGCGCTGATTACGCGCTCCAGCGCCGTGGGATGGCTCGAGAGTCTTGTTACGTCGGGTGTTGGCGAGAGCGGGACCAATTCGAATGCCGAAGACGATGCTCTTTTCAAGGCGTTGATTGAGCGCTTGTGGTTGACATGTGACCGGGACCGTGTGCGTGTATGGAGTAAGGATAGTATTACAAGCGTGTTGGTGACAAGTGAAGCATAAATAAGCATGGCGTAGGCTTTCTTCTGCATAGTTTAAGGAGTAATCAAAAATACGTGCTTTCTTTTTTTTAATTTAGAAAATAATTGAGTCAAATTCTAAGTAGCAAAATACTGCCCAAAAGACCTGTCAACTTCATCAAGATGCCTTTCCATTTCCCGTTCCATAGATTTCCATCGAACCCTCACATGCCAAATCTATAGTTCGGATCCCATCAGAAAGATGACTAAAGAAAGGAACAAAGAAAGATTCACTCTCGCAACAAAAAGAAAAAAAAAGATTTAGACTGTATAGATCTTCTCGTTTGTTTGAGTATACCACCCATCGAAATAGGGCGCCTGTCTTCCAAGCAACAGCCAGTCAGCAGCCACCAGGTGGTCGTCTACCGGCGAGGGCATATTTTGCGGAGGCGAGATGGACTGATCGCGCCTCGGTTTCCCGGCACGACCAACCCTGGCGTCCGTGTCTACATCAGCTGGCAGGGGGGTCCTTGGGGTTTGGGGTTGTCGAGCCGAGCGAGGTGACTGAGATCGAGTGGGTGTAGAAACTGAGCGGGGTGCCGGAGGACGCTGCGCGGGTTTCTGAACGCGGAATCTATTCTTACTTGCGGCTTCTTCGGCTCGTCTAAGTGCTGCTTGAGCGGCGGCTGAGGCCGGGATTGAACGGGCAGGATACGGAGCTGTAGAGGTCGTTGAAGAGGCTCCAGGGGGGATCGAAATCGCCGCCGTTCCAGTGGTTGGCGAGACTTGTCGATTTACTGACCCGGAGCTAACTCGTGCGGTCGTGATGGGAAACGTGAATCTGGAGGTGCTGTTGTTTGACTGTCGCAGAGCGAGAGGTGTTCTGCTGCTTGGTAGCGACGGTGAAGTTGATGGTTGCCATTGTGGTTGAGAACTGGGGTTGGCCCCCTGAGGTTGGGGCGGTGGTGCTGCAGGGCCAGATGGCCCTGGAGGTTGTGTAGCCGGCGGGTTGATGCCGAAAAGGGTTCGGGCCAGGGGAGTTAGTGTGATTCCATTGCCATACTTGCCGAGCGAACCCTCAACATCATACAGCGTGGAATTCATGGTCAGATTCGCATCCCAGTCTTTCTCAACCTTTTTGATGAGGGTAGGGGAACTCTTGATCCAGCTCTTTACCAGGTCCAAGTGCTCAGTCGAAGGCGATTCGTCGAGACTTTTGGGAGGGACAATTGAATTTCCTGGGGGAGGATTCGTCGTTCCAGCTTGGAGAGCTGTACCGGGGACGGCATTGACTGGAGGATTTCCTGCATTGATCTTGGCTTGCTCTCTGAGATTTTCCAGAAATTTAGTGTAGTCTTTCAAGGAACCGGTTGGAGCGCCCGTCGGTCCCGTAATAAGATGTTTTCGCAATTCACTCCCCTTGGTCTTTTGCAACATCAGTTCGCTGCCAATCATGGGCAAGAGCGTCTGGCCTTGAGCTGTTTTGGGCCTCTTGTTTGGGTCGTCTTCTCCTAGTATAATTCTCCTCTTCTTCGAAGGTGGTGTTTGAAGAAGGGTCGATGCTACCAGGGCTGGGACTTCTTGCACCTTGAACGAATTGAAACGTGTGCACAAAAGCTCCGTCCCAAACCCACACCAAGGGCGACCAAGCTCTTGATACACCTTTTGCGCCATGCCCAACCAACCTGCCTTCTCCGTCGGTTCAACTGCCACAATGTAGCGGTTGTTATAGTGGCACACAAGTTCCTCACCGTAGTCGCCAGCCTTCTGGGGGGTTAAGGTTTTAGCGAGAGTGTAGTCTCTTGTTAAGATGGTGAGCTCAAGGTCAGGATTTACTTGATCCGGGGCTTGATGGGATTTATCATTGGTCAGCAAGCGACTCCAGTTACTGTCGGATTCCGCTCGGTCTGCCAATTTGTCTGCCACATCTGCCCAGAAATCAGAACCGGGCCTCTCAGCAGAGCCTTTTTCAATGCTGTCGCACATGGCCTGTCGTCTGGAAACGATGCGTTGAAGGGCGGCCAGTGCACTTTGAGGCAGGATTCGCTTGTCGTCGAACACTACTGGTGTAAATGCATTGGGGTTCGACGGCGACAAAGACATTGACCGGGCTAAATTCGTCATCATTTCCGTGAAGATCGCATAGATTTGTTGTTTATCGTCGATGGTGGGTGGCAATTCACCAGCGTTGACACTCCATAGCTTCTCCATATATTCATAGCCGCGAGCCACATAATCTCGCATGTCAGTCAATAAGGCGGATTTGGCCTGTTGAAATGTCCAGTTCTCGTACGCAGCATTCGTCGTTTGCCCCTTCAGTGCCTCCCCCACGCTGTTCAAAGTCTCCACTGATTCTTTGCATTTTTCCAGTTGCTCTTTGCATCCTTGCGCCACATCTTCGATATCAATTTCTTTAGCTCGTGAACCGTTGGTTGAGTCTGGAGATATCGACCCCTCCCGGGGCGAGGATGTGTCGCCATCATAGTGATATCGGTTGGACATATCAAAGACTGAGGGTCTGGCCGTGGTTGTTTGGTCTTTCCAGAGAAGATTTAGTTGAAGAGGGAGACAGGTACGGATCTTCGAGGGCTGATTGAATAGGAATCGTTCGCAAATATAAAGCAGAAGTAACTAAAAGTAAGCAGGCAAGCTAGTAACTGGAAGACTAGGCGAACGCTCCTCTCAAGTAGAAGAAACGAGAAATAAAACGAAGATGGGATCCTCATCACGTGGATCATGAATGCCTGGCCAGTTTTCTTTGTTCTCGAATTGATATAGATGGCTCGAAGGGAAAGAAAATACCCATTAATTCCAGAGGCAGTGATGTCTCCCGAGGAACTCTACCATCAAAATCGCTTTCATACCTGGCCGTGAATAGCTAGTCACACCAAATATGTCCGCATCAAGAGTAGCAGCATTAAGTCGACCGAGTCTTTGTCCAAACTGCTCTCAGCCGGCTCGTGAGGAATAATGAAAACAGGGGGGGGGCAAAGAAGTTGCCCAGTCCGTTGAAATTTCTCTCTATAGTTGTTCCAAATCTAAAGTGGTAAAGGGAAATAGTAAGATGAACTAACTGCCCAGCGAAATTCCATTGGACTTCCTTGGTGGAATGATGGAACTGCTTGGGAGGAATGTGTAAGTGACGCTACCACCACGCCAACCAAACCTTTTCACTCCGCCTAGTCCTGCACCTACAGAATGCCGTCTTCGGCAACTTTTTATTATTTCCCAAACCGACCGTCCAGCTGTGGTTTCGCGTCCATATGCGTATGGCATTTTGATTACCCCTTTTGTAGTGCAATTTGAATTTCTTTTCAATCCCTCCATTAGCGCCAGATGATATACCGTGTATGTAAAAGTGATAAGAGTGTGGGTATTGGAAAAGAAAAAAAATAACGGAGGTTGACAAAGGAAAAGAGAATTTCTGAAGGGAGAAGAGGGGGTGTTGTTAATTGAAGAATAAAGGGGAAAGGGGATTGGAATATTTGGGAGGGGGTGAATATGGTAAAGGGTAAAAATTGTACGTGGAAGGAGCTCGTATGCTTCGTCCCTTCCTTCTTTATCAGCGAAGCGAGGGTTTTCGAGTCCTAAAATAATGGCATTCTATTTTGGGCAGGTGCGATGGGAAACGCGATTTGATGGCCAAAGAAGAAGCAGAAAAAAAAAGAAAAGAAAAAGAAAAGAAAACCGAAGTGCTGGGGGGAAAACAGGGGAGCTAAAAGCTGAGGGAAAAAAGGTTGTGTGCAAAAACACAAAAAAAAAGGCGAAGGAGAGGACGAAATCATGAAGCAACAACTAGCGAACGGCAGCAACACTATGCTCGACGAAAAAGAGCAATTAGGATTGCTCATCCGCCCATCGATTCAAGGACTCGTAAATCGGGTGTTCTGGTGTTCGCCTCGGTTGTTGTCATATCGACATTTGTGTCCCGGCCGTTGGCACCACAGGTCCGTATCGGTCGAGAGCCGAGCTGAATGCATCGATACTTGGTCCGCAGCCCATACTACCACGCCCATCTACACCGGCCATTGCAGGTATCACATCATGACCCCCGAGCGAGGAGGTGGATGTGGCATACGTTGAAGCGAGAGCGGTGCTGCCCAAGAGTTGTTGTTGGCCAGCGCTGGACGAATCTCGAGGCTCAGAACCGAGATAGGTGGAGTGTTGCGGAGTGGGTAAATGACTATACGCTGTTTGCATAGAGACCTCGTATGTTGTGACGTGAGGTGACTGGTCCTCGCCTCCCATGGACGTCGGCGGTGACCGGTTTGTCTGCTGGTGATTATCGAGCAGCGAGGTGCTCATCCCCGAACTCGAAGTCGAGAAAAGAGTGTCGCCCCTGGGTAAACTGCTCGGGCCCGCATAGTGTTGGGTGGGAGAAATGCGATCTGGCGGCGGTGGCGCATTGCTCGGTAATTGCCGCGCCATGGGTGGCGGAGAGAGAGCTACCTCCCAGGTATTAGGTCCCATGACCGGAGGTTCGCGTATCGACCGTGGAATCACGGGGAAGGGAACGGTAGGATCGATGCATGAGGGCCGCCTCGGGGCCAACAATTGCTCCAGTGTTTGGACCGATTGGCCCGTCGCCGCTATCCTTTGCTGTGCCATGTCCCTGGCAGCTCCGGATTGGATGTAGCTCTCGATAAATTCGTCGCAGATGCCTTGCTTGTTGAGCAGCGTTCTGAGCTTCTTATTTTCGTCTGCTACTTTACGTGCGGCCATTTGAATCTCCGCCGATGCCTCCACGCCTTGGAGCTCACAAAGCCGTAGTCGACGTTCCAACTCCTGCAAGTGAGCTTTCCGACGTGCCCGGGATCGTCTTTGGTTATCTCGAATGCGAGCGAGGTTGGCTTTTTCCTATTGACACAAAAGCAGCAAGCACGGGCCGCGATATTAGCAACAGAGACTTACAAGTAATTGTTTGGGGAGAAGCTATCAGACTTACAGCTGGGGTAGACATTTTCGAAATTTGATGTCAGAGAGAGTTGTATAGAAAGAAGAAGAAAAGGAGAGAAGAAGTCGTGAAATATGGATTCAAGGTTTTCGAAGAGGCCTTGCCGTCTTTTGTTTCGCCGCCAAAGAGAAGAAGGAGGGGGAAGAGCTGGACGGGATCGGGCGATTGTTCAACCACTCAATCGGAGCTAGTGACGTTAAAGCAACGGCGGTACACCAAACCAGCCAGGAGGACAAGGCAATGAAAGGTAAGGTCAAAACTTTGACGAGCTGATACTCGTGTACCAGAGAGCGTCTGTCGGAAAAAAAAATCTCTCCGGGTGTCGGGGTAGCCTGCTTTAAGATGGTTTCGAAGAAGGACAGCGGGGAGGCCAGTGAGGGAAGGGAAGGTAGCATGAAGGAGAGCAGCAAAGACGTAATTCTAACACCGACTAGGAAAATCCCGGATCCACAACGGCTTTATGTTTATGAACGAGGACTTTGAGAGAGAAGGGGGGGGAAGGGGGGGGGGGGGGGGGGGGGGGGGGGGGTGGGGCGGGGAACGTAATATTCTCCGTGGTGAGAGGCAAGAAAGAATAAGAATATGTCCTGGTACTACTGCAGTGGGTGTGAGACAAGAATACAAGTTGCTCAGCTTGGTGCAAAGGCGACTAGAATCGTGGATCCTTTGTACCCTACCAAGTGTGCAAAGCCGAGACACGTTACTAGCAGGGAGACTCGACGTTGAAAGCTTCTTTTCCGCTCTAGCTTGATAGTATGGCTGAATATTTGAATTCAGAGCTTCCTGGGTCGTGAGGATGGAGCTTCAATGACATTGGGAAAAGATGTCATCAGCAGAAGGGGTTCTATCTTCCCCCCAGGTACAAAAACTGCAAAAAAGAAGGTGAAAGAGGAAGATAGGAAGATGAGATGATGGGATATGGGAGACAAAACTAGTGTTGGCAAGGTGGGAAAAGGTGAACCTCTCAAGCCCGTATACGTGTAAGAGAAGGAAGCAAGTCGGGAATTTCGTGAGGGCCACCGTTAATATACCATTTATGACTTGAGAGGAGAAAAAACTAGCTTTTCAGGTGCCATTCGTTAGTTATATCCAGCGGACTATCAACATTTTTATGGACTTCAAGATGCCTGTAAGTCACTTTGCTTTTCTTCCTTCTTTACTGCCAAGCGATATGCGGCTTTTGATCCTCTCCATCCCTGACCAAGATCGAGTCGCGGCCAACTCACCTGGCAAAGAAAGAGGGTAAGGGCTAGGGAATTGCTTTTTTCTTTCCCTTTCCTACCAAGGGAAACCCGGCAGCCTGTTAGGGATCACCACCACACAGGGACGACGGCGATATGTCTTACCGCATCGGACTCGGCGTGATTATTCCCTTGATAAAATCTATAAAGGGTCTTTCCAAATATAACCATAGGTTCAGAGCCTTGGATCTTGTCAGAAGAAAAGCCTTTAATGAAGCCCTCATAGGCGATGGGAATTTTGTAGGGAGATTTCAATTATGCCCCCAAACAAAACAAAACAAGAAAAAAAAATGAGCTGGTAGTGGCTTTTCCATCTAGTGCCCTGGTCCCGACTCTGCATGAGCAGTTCGAGAGGACTATACTCCGTACTGAGTGGCTGAGTGGGCTCTCACTTGTATTAGAGTTGGGTCGATAACTTGTACAATGGGAAAACGGTAAGGATGAGCTCGTTTGGGGTTTTTTTTTTTCCTTTTTTTTTCCGCATTCACAAAGTCTTGAAAATCTTGAATACCTTCTCTGTATTGCTTTCCTTTTCACGAGTTGGATGGTTGGGAGCCCAGCCACACCTGAGAGTGACACTCCTGCCTCAAAATCTAACGAACAGATGACGAAAAGGGCAAGAAGAAGGGAAGAAGGCTTCAGATAGCCATGGACCAAGACGAAAGAACATCAATGACTTCTATTAGCCACCGTCATTGGCCAGGTCTTAATTTCTCTTTGTACGACAGGGCATGCTTTTGAAAAAAAAAAAAAAACAAATAAAAGAAGAAACCAATAAAGAGGTTGACGAGAGAGACATGGACGGGGCAAATTTGTCCACGAGAGCTTCATAGCACACCGATATAGTACGCTCACATGCACATGGATAGATAGATGGCTTGCTATCCTACATTACTGAGGAAGGTATCGGCATGATGGACGGTTTCGGAAACGGACCCCCTCCTTCTCTCCCCTATTCTCCTCCCTTCAAAGCATCATCATTATATTGGTCGTACAAGTGACGTGTTGGCAAGAAGACCGTTTCTCTGCTTTCTTTTCCATTCTTTTCCACAATCAATTTCACCGCTTGTATCAAGAGGGTGAGAAATCAAGAGACATCTACGGAGTACTCCGTACACCGTACACAGATTAAAAAAAAAAGAAACAAAGACGGAAAATGTCCAAAAAAGGGAACTAATCTTCTTCTCGAAGTAGCTAGTAGCTAGAGCAAAAGACCTTCCCTTTAACTCCGTACAAGTCCTCCATACCCTCTACCCTCTACCCTCTACCCTCACGGAAGACAGCAACATCAAACCAAAAGAAACCCTTCATCTCAAACATACTCACTACTCCCTACAAGTATGACACTCTACACCGCAAACTTCCGCCCCCTAAACTTCGAAAGGCAGATTCTGCGGAGCAGCGGAGTACCAGATCCCCCTGCCTCAAGAAACACATCTCGCCAGATCCCCCCCCCCTCTCCCTCTGTCTTTTGTTGTTCGTCTCAGATCTGACGTGTTCCATCTCAGATAGCAAGAAGACCCCCCTCCCCCCCCCCAAAAAAAACTTGGATTTAGCACGGCTAAAAAGTAAACCATCTCAGAGACATGAAGAAAAAAAAAATTTAGTCAACAGACAAAAACGAACGGTGAAGAAATCTCGCTACAACGGAAGAAGAAACGTTGCAGCAGAAAGAAAATAAAAAAAAAGCTAAAAATAAAAGCCTTTGCGGAAAAAGAAGTCGAATCTACTCCGTACTCCGTATCCAATATCCGAGTTTCTTTATTAGGGCGTTGCGCAATCCCATCTTTGATTTTCTTTTTCTTATATCTCCACCCTCTCACACCACATCCTGCATAAGACCCAGATCCCAGATCCCAAAATCCCTTTTTTTCATACGCCAAGGTCTGGACGGGAGACCCGTCATTCGCTGCTCTTCTACCTTGGACGGGCTAGTGGGTTTCTTAGTGTGCTTCACTTTTCTCTCACCGCTTCTCTCGAGCAGCCTTGTTTGTGATACGAGGCGTTATTTGGGGTTGGGGTTGGGGTTGAGCGAGGGTTTGTGAAAGTCCAGCTATGTTCGCCTGGTTGTTGCATTAATGCACGGAGTACCTTTATTCGTGATGAACAAGGTTACTAGGGCTTTAGTTGAGTCTTGCTTGCAATGTTTTCGGATTACTCCGTACAGTGCGCTGTTATCTTCACCAAGACACAGTCTGGTTTCCTGTATGAGCGTGAATACTTTTACATATGTGTTCGAGGAACCTGCAGCTACCCTTTTTTCCCTACGCTAATTTTAGCCAAGGAACTAACATAGTTGCATAATAGCTAACAGTAAGTATGTTTTTGCCACGGGTGGTCGCAGCTCGAGGACAATCCCCTACACGTCCATCCATCCCTCCTTTCGGTCATGTCGGTTTGCTTCAATGCCCCTCGAATCACGTCTTATTTGTTCCAAATTCATACTTGTATGTTGTCTTTGTCCTATGCAGCAATTACAAGTACGAGTATCTCCCTATCTCCCTTTATATTATGCACCCGAGAGTGAGTGGGTGTGTCTGTGTTTGCATCCTCGTATTTGGGCTGGGCAAGCAATGCAGGGGCAACAGGGACTGGACAGACACACACCTCTTGAAAGAAATTCGGCGGTATTATCAGGCACTCCTTATGTGGGTTTGACTCGACATTCCCAAGTCTTCCTCCTTGATTGTTAGGGTCCCCCCATCTCATCTTTCTCTAATCTTGTTTCCTATTTCGCTTCTCACTGATTGGAGAGGATTTGCTGTAATATGAATGATAATTTAAAACTTGATGAGTGGAGGACGCTTAGCCTCAGCTACTCCGTACAAGTGAGAGAGATCTGGCAGTGGGGGACGCTATTCTCCATCCCCATCTGCTAATTAAGCGGGAGATTTGGGGGATGGAGATGGACAGACATATGGGGTGGCGTATGTCCTGTTTGTCCATCCGTCAAGTAAAGCACGTTCAAAACGCAGTATAGAAGTAGAGGCTGCCATATTAGCCCCTTTCCCCTTCCCAGCACAATACCTTGCAACCTTTTTTTTTTTCTTTTATTTTTTGTGAGAAAAAGAGAGAGGGGAGGGGGAATGACAAGAAAATAGACTACACCGTTTTCTGACAGTCTTAGAGCCAAGCTTATTTACCTTAGCTGGGCTGGCCCCCCCCCCCCCAAGCAAGGCTCCTCCCGTGCGGATCTCTCAGGCCGTCTCGCGCTTCGTGGACGATCCAACGCACGGGACACGGACCAACAGCACCTGGTCTCCTTCGCCTTGGCGGGGGTGTGCTAACCATGTCTACATTTTCCCGACATGTTTTGACCAACCCAAGATAAACACTGTCCGCATGCCGCATGGTGATCAGAGAGGGGGCGCAAGAGGAAAATATTGGGATGGAAACTCAATTTGCCAATATTCCTCCTGAAGCGCATATTCACTCCATGTAGGCAGTCTATTATTCGAAGGATATTGGGCATCAATGTCATCCGGCATCTGTAAAGTGTGTCTTGAGCATTAGTACGGAGTACTCCGTAGACATAAAAATTTGCTCTGACTAGCTCGCAAGTACCGAAGAGGGAGGTTTTGGGGGCTTGGGGGGCTTGGAGGTGTGGGTGGCCTGGCCCTCCGATGATGGAAATGTTTTACCATTCTCAAGTCCGCACCGCCGTTCGCCAGACCAGATTAGTCCACACGCCCTCTTCCCACTTATTAGCCCCCGGCCTCGTCTGATACAATCCTTGCCCCCTTGCAAAGCGGAGGGCAAGGTTAGAGAGATGGCTCGAGACATCCTAGGATGGTCTCAATACGCGATTGACTCAAGTTGATGTACTGTGGTACAGTAGCCGCTGGATGAAGGGGTGCTCGAATGATTGTTAAAGGAATTGTCAGACCGGGTCTGCATAGCGCTGGACTAAGCCCAAAGAGCTCGATGAAAGGCGATTGGGATGGCGGTTCTTTACCTATCTTGGGTTAAGTGGACTAGCCATTGTTGGAGCAATCTGATAGCCTGTAAATAAGTTAGGGGAGGGGAAGGCCGAGAAGATATGCTGCAGAGGGCATGCAAGGTCCTTCATCTTCGGCAGTCTGGTATGAATGCATTGCGGATGAGATTAGTAGCAGAGAAGGTTCGGGCAAGCAGAAGCATGTGTACTCCGTACTCTGTGCCGATTGCAGGGCAGAGGTGAAAACGGAAGGAAGGCTGTTCTTTTCTCTGAGACGGTTGTCGTCATGATAGCACCTGCCAAAATGAATTAAAGAAAAGAAAAAAGGAAGAAAAAAAAAAGTCAATTTTAGGGCACACACGAACACAATTATTCCAAAGCATCCCGTGCCATTGGACAGACATAACAGTCTGTCCCCCAAGCCCCCCAAAATTGGAAAGACCTAGCGCATAGAATGAGGGGAGGCAATATAAAGACGAAATCACAACAAAGCAACCAGGACAAAAAGTACCGATACATGGATCAGATCCCTACATGTGCGGAACTTCACAAAAAAGACACCTGAGACCAAAAGGCGGCGAGGAAAAGAGGAATATCTACTCCGTAGAGTACGAGAAACCAGAATTGGCCCCCATACGGACCCAACTGGGCCCCAACTCCGAAATTGTACTCACACATACATATCCGTCCTTTATGCGCTTGTCAAATCAGGCAGGATCGTCCGGATAAGCTAACCCTAAGGGAGGATCGATAAAACTACAAGTTCGAAAAAAAGACACATCAAAAAGGCGAATAGAGCTCAATGGGTGAGTCGGCGGTGTCGCAACTTATTGTCCGACTGGTAGTCTCCTTTCCTGCACCCACAATGCATGTCTGTCCCTGAGCCTTGCTTCAACCTCGAGTCATTGGATTGCGTTTTCCGTATTCGTCGCATCTAGTGTGGGTTCATCTGGCCCTTTTATAGCCCGAGAGAAGACAGAGCATAGAAGATCGTGGATAAGAAGGAGAGAACATGTCTAAGTGGAAGATATGGAAAAGAAAGAAAATCGGTTCACTCTCTTGTCGAGCGGGTTCGTGCAGAGGATCTGTATGTCAGCGAGAGCTCAGCACCATCCCCCATCACCCTTGTCAGACAACTCGCTGATAGGTAGTCGGTCTAGTCTGTCTGCACAACATATTTGCAGATGGGAGCATGCGGGAACGTCAAATGGAGTCGCGTGAAGATCATTGTCGTAGACTAAGACGCTGCCGCCCCCATTCGCCCCTCAGAAGTGATGACCGCCCCAAGCTCGTGTCCCGTGCTCACCATCAAGGACAAGAAGAGAGAGGCAATGGCGTGGAAAGGGCTTTTTTCGAGGATGAGACAAGCATGAAAACGACAAGGATGTGATGGATAATGAGTGGATCGATGCCAGGAGTGAGAAGGAGAACGCCAAAGTTTCTCAAAAAAGCACGAGGGGGCACAACGAAGCACCCATCTGCAAACTACAAGTAGTTTATAATCAACAGCAGCCTTGAACCACACCCCGTCGCCCCCTTCGCCCCCCCTTCGCCCCGCTCTTCCCAACTTACACAAGCTTTACACCGGAACCGGTCAATCTACACGTACATACTTGTACATGTATGACAGTGGCTGGTTGAGGTCGAGAGTGGTGGGTCTGGGAGAAGCACAACCAAGCGAGTGGTCGATGCGATGCAGTACGGAGTACTCCGTACGGAGTACAAGTACAGGGATGGACATGCTATGAAAAGGCAGCACGGGGTTTCTGATCCTCCGTCATGCCGGTGGCCGGTGGAGTGCAGCCAGCTAAAAAAAAGTGAGAGTCACGGGTAAAGTCATGCGAATGGTCGCTCATTCATCAAGGCATTTCCAACTTTTTGGTTGTTCTAATTAACATAGTCGTTTTAGGTCTCTTACGAGAAGGACGAATGCTCTTAGATCCATTGCGCAACTACGGAGTATAGGCGGAGGGACGGCACCAGACCATATTTTCGAGTGATCCTCATCAAAGAAATTCATATACCTTCAACTCTCGAAGGCATGGAATATCCAGGAAGCGCGAGGGAGAATCAGGTTAGACCGATTAACAAGACAGGGGGGGAAGCTAAAGAAACGGCCAACGAAAGCCAAGCAAAAAAGAAAAAGCAAGTTTTGATCTTGTGATTGATGGGAGTGCATGGATATCCCTACCTCGACTCGACACCGCCTTTGTTACGAGGCGGACGAGAGCCGAGGCCTTCTGACGGAGGTCTCAGGTTCTCAAGGAGCACTCTTGCCTTTTTTGCTTTTTCTTCTCTTCCTTGACGGAACAGTCAAGGTACAAAGCATTCTTGGAATTCAGCAGCTACTCAATTGGGAAATAATACTCGACGGCGTTGTTTTCTTGGCCTTCCAATGAAGGCGAAAGATGAGGTGCAGTCCTCTCCTTGTCTGGAGATCTATGCATCTATGCCCTTTGTTGGTGCCCAAGAAAGCCACCACCGCTGCCCACTCCATTGCAGTCGAGACCGGCATGACCCTGCAGTGTCCCCAGCCAGATGCGTACGAGGATCTATTCTGTCCGACCATGTACCTTGCTCGAGACCTTTTGTGCGAGGGCCCTTGCACAAAAGAAAGATATTTGTGTGTCTGTTGTCTGTGGCCGAGGGCCTCGAGCCAGCTACCATCGGAGATATACTCCTTGACTCCGTACTGCTGCAACTCTGAACCTGATCCAACCTTGTTTTCTTATTACAGAGGGGGGGGGAAAGAAAAAAAAAGGTAACCTGGGGGCGAAAACGTCCAATGGCAGGGGTTCAGGGGGAGAAGATACTCGGTACGCAAACACGCAAACACAAGAGATCCTGAGTCTTGCGACACATTTTCCCCGTTTCAAATTTCTTTTCCATTCCCATCCATTCTTTACAGTCCAATAACTTGTCGTAAAGTACGCCAGTGGAAGCACAAAGAAAGTCTGGCTCTCAAAAACAATGTCTCACTCTTCTTTTGGTGCTTAATTCGGGGGATTTTTCTGATGGCGGTGCTGAGACAGGGCAGGGGTGAAAAGGAAGAGGAAGAAAAGAGGGAGAAAAGAGGACAAGTCTTTTGAGGCAGTGAGGACCAAGACTGCGCAATCACGAAGAAGGCTTCACAATTCTGGAAGGCCGGGATGGGAAACCACTGCTTGCTTTCCAAAGAAGAACATTTGGAATGTCATGTTACATTAATTCTTCTTCCATTCTCCGACTGCAACCCTAATCTTTTCCCATTCTGTACAACAAAGGCCTAATAGGGTGTACAAACTTAGCTTGTAACACCTACATAAGAAACAGAACTTTCAAATCGAATCTCTGAGTCTCCAGCCTATACTTGTACGACAAAGTTATCCGATTCAGGGAATATGCTTTGATGGGGACAGCGGGGAGAGTGATTTCTCGTGTATGACGATGAAACGACGGAGGGAATTAGGCCTCATCTGCGAGTGATGAGACTTTCCCTTTTCTGCCTTGGCTTTATTTTGGAGGGGCGGGCGTGGGAAAGGAATTGGTGATACAGTTGTTTCGAAGTGCGTCAGTCGCGTCATTATAAGATTAGCACGGAGGATTTGGCTCTTGGCTCTTGGCTCTTGGCTTTTGTCGTGATACTTTTTTCTGCTGATTTCACTCTCCAGTATTTTGTTTTGCTTGCTAGAGTATTTCAATCTTTTTAATATCCAGTGAAAATGCCATCTTCGTCCTCCTCGACAGCTTGAACCATCCATTTTGTCGGTTGAGAGGGGGAAGGGGGGGGGAATCCTTAAGAAGGAATCCTTTTATCTTTTCATTTTTTTCCCCAAAACTTCCACGAAGTCTTGGCTTCCGTTTTACTTCCGGCTCCTTCCAGTCAAACCAAGACCTTTCTTCGCTGCTGAGACAGCTCTGGGGTCTTAGATTTTCTTTGAGATGGAGATCTGCACGAAAAGATAGACTTGAATGGAGCATTGTTATCGGTGGCCTTGTTTAACAAGGAAAAGAAAATGGCACGGAGTTACTTGGTCCCAACGCGGAGCCAATTTTGTTCTACTCCTGTTCTTTCGGTCCTATTCCCGTCACGTAGCCTGCTGATGGGTGGCGCTTTTTCTGGGCATTTATTGTTGTTTCCAGTTCTGGTCAATGACCTCTGTACGCTGTCGTGTCGTGGCTAGAAGTCGAAGAGCTGAAGAATTGGAAATGTGAGGAGGAGAGAGAGGTGCCGAGATGAAAAGGGTTGGGCTGGTGTCTGTGTCTGTGTCTGTGTCTGTGTGGTGTATGATGGATTTCGATTTCACGATACGTTTCCAAGGGAGCACAAGAAAATGGCACAAGTTGGTACAGTTTCAGATTTCGGAGCTTTCAAATTTGAAATGGACAAGATGTGGACTCAAACGCATGGCAGGGGGAACTAGGTCGTAGGAGTTCACCGAGGAATGAGGATTCATCCGCATGAAGTGGCTCGCTTTTGACAAGTCACTTTGTGCATTCGTCCCTTGTGAAATGACGATAGTTTAAGAAGGGAATCGACGATACTCAACTGTGAAACTTTTAAAACATACAGTTCGGCAGTTGCCACGTCATGTCCCGTGCACTAGTTTTCAACACTGAAAAGGAGGAGGGGAGGAGGGGAGGAGGGGAGGAGGGGAGGAGGGGCAGACGGGAGAAAAACGTCACCGATTCTGCATTTCTCCTCACGGCAAGAGTTTTGTTGATCACGAGAAAGAAACGGATAGGGGTTTGAAAATCATGTTTCTTGTCTTTGTCCGGGTTACGGGAGGCTGGAAATGGACGAAATATGATGGTGTGTCGATACCGTTCCGTTGGTCGACTACCGGTCCTAATAGCCCGATGCGGAAGCCGGGGTCCGAGAGTGAGAGGTCCGGTGGCGGGGGAAGTTGGCTGTTGTGGTGTTGAGTCTTGTAAAGGACAAGGCTGTAGAGATGAATTCGCCTTTCCGAATTTAGTAGTCCGTGTTGTTGGTCGCGTTGTCTGCGATACTCCCCATCTTGAAGTGTTTTACATGGAGGCCGGATAGAATTCGAGCTTCTTCATGCGTCGATTGGTTCTATGTTCAAAGAAGATAATGCAATAATCTCGATACATCTACTCCGTACATCTCGTCAAATAAATCCCCATCTTTCAACTATGAATCTCCTACCAGCCGAATTTAGATTCACGACCACTTGAATTGGACTTGATAATTACAGGGTCCAATGTCCAGGGCAGGAGCCAAGTTTGTCTACTTGCAACTGTGAAAAGATTGTCGGGAAGCAATACGAAGGATGGAAGTCATTTGACGGCATGACCGATGATACATTCTTGGAAAGCTGGACGCAATTCTCAGGCGTCATCGTTCATCGTTTCAAACCAAGAAGCTAGCTTGAAATGGCGAATCCCATTTCTATTTTTGTTCGCATTCCAGGGATGCTTTGTGAAAGGAACAGAACACATAACACCCCTGGGGCAGTCTTTGTTCACCGAAAGAACACATTCATCCCTAGTTATCCTAGTTATCTCGGTAATAATCCTCTTGTTCCGATTAGCACTTCTATCCCTGGCTTCCTTTACCACCAATTGGCGAGCTTGACGCTAAGCCACCAAGTAAGTGGTGCATGACTATCTTCGTTTTCTCGCCCAGGAATGCAATTCCGTAATTCAAAGCAAGGCGAAGTCTAGAGATGATTTTCCTTTGTGGTCGTTATCCCGAAGACGTGGAAAAGATGAGGGTTTCGAAATGTAGAGTCAAACAAAGACTCAAGTTTATCTCGTTCGGAGCTGCGTTCTTTTTCTTTTCTATATCCTTACAGGTTTCCTTCACATATGCGATCGCGACCAAGCTCCATCCACACTTCGTCCACACTTCGTCCACACTTCGTCTCCCTCGTAATCCTTTCTACCGTTATAACTTCTGCAACTTCATAAGAGTTAGTTTGAGCAGATTAATATTTGAGCAAAAACCTCATCAAAATGTTATCGAGCACTCTTCTTCTTACTCTCATATCGCCGCTGGCCTACGCAGCCACAACCCACAAAGTCGTCACGAATGGATTGACTTTCAACCCCAACGTCATTTTTGCCGAGCGAGGCGACAATATTGAGTTCCGCTTCGCAAAGGGTAACCATAGTGTTGTCGCGGGTGCCTTTGGTCAGGCATGTGCTCCTGTTGCTGGTGGATTCTTCTCTGGCCATTTCCCTGTGTCCGATGGCCTTAGTGTATGTTGTCCTCCTGAGTGTCGCAAATTATCGCCGGGGTATTTATTCCCCTTGATCTGAAGTAGAAGTAGAATACTGATATCAATGACGCTTCAAAGGAAAATGTATTTGTCGTCTCGGTCGAGGATATGCATCCTACCCCGTTCTACTGTAGCACGGTATGTTGCGAAACGCTCTCCCCTCAAACGCTTCTCTGATCATCTTCCGGTTGTTCACATCTAACTTGCATAATGAAAAGGGGAACCACTGCCAGTCGGGAATGGTCGGCATCATCAATCCTTCCGGCCGCAACGACCTCGATACTTACGCCCAGCTGGCGGCCCGCGCTGCCGCAAACCTCGAGCCTCCGGGCAACCCCTTTGGTGGAGTTATCCTCAAGGCCGATGATGCCACACAAACAATCGGTGTCCCAACTAGCACCGCATCGAACCCACCCGTGTCGACATCGCCGACGCCTGCGCAATCCACGACAGCTCCTCCTAGTTCTGGTGTTGGCCTTGGGCCGTCGTTGGCAGCACTTGTAGGGTCGCTTGGTCTCGCAATTCTCCTTGCATAGATTATGCCATCATTATACAAGGCTTCCGAGCAGCGTGTACGAGCTCATAAGATGCAGCGTTGTGATGGGAAACCACTAATATTCATCTATTCATAGGATAAGACCTCTTCTTAAAAGTGGTATCGGGGCAAGTTCGGGATTGTTCGGGAATGGCCCTGGCTTGGTTACTGCTCGGGGCGAGATGGCATTTTTTATTTCAGCTTTGTGGATATGTAGGATCGTATTGATATTTCCATTGAGTCTTTCCCCATAGATATGGTAGTTTAACTCTAATATTGCTCTATCATCTTCGCTATTTGGATGCATGTGCTTCATCCGACGCGTCCTACGGAGTACGGTCCTATGAGATGTGGCCCCACACATTGAACCTCCAATAAGTTCCCAATTGCCCATCCGGAAAGGCTAAACTTCGGATGAGGACTCCTTCCAGTTATCCTCGGCTCGGGATTGGCCTTTGCACCCGTAGAAGGTGGTGCGGATGTACGGAGTACGTACTTTCGCCATTCAATATTTTCTCCGCCGCGGCGAACCCGTGCACGAACTTCCACCGAACCTTTGGCAGGAATCCCTCAAAAGTGAACTCCGAAGATCCACTCGACGAAAAAAAAAAAATAGCACACCGACTTGCTCTGCTCACCCAATGCTTTCATCTCTTGTTACAGCAGTGGCATATTTGTGTTCTTTATGAGATTAGTTGTATTGATCTTCAAAACTTAATACCGGCCTGCCTGGCCACTATTGTTCGTGCACGACAACTCCCCCGCCTTCCCCCGCGCCGAGTCCCGCCTGTCGTGTGCTCCGCCCGCCGAGCCTATGATGCATCCTGTGCGACAGGCACCCCTCTCGATACCTCTGTTATAACCTCGCCATTATGTCTCGAGTCGGTACTCGGTCGCTCGTTTTGCGGCCTACTCATCCCGTAGGACCGATTCTACATGGCCGCCAGTCCTTCAACGCCACCAGAAGCCTTAGTGTAGCTGCACCCCGACCCTCAGTGCTACGGATAAGCACAGCAAGAGATATAAAGTCGCATGACGCGATATACAATGTACAGAATACAACTGTCTTTAATTGCGCTCGTGTACCCAACCTCGTCAGATTCCAGTCGACTGTGGCAGAGGCCAAAACTCAGAATGGTCAGTAAGCATGCGAATTATGCTTGCACTTTGACATGAGAGAAGGCTCTCTTCAATACTAACAGTCTGGCCAGTAAACCGTGATGATATCGGCCCAATTCAAGAGTATGATCTTCGTGTAGAGCGAGGCCAATTACGCAACGATGAGCACCAACGAGGTAAATATAAAGGACCTTCCCACCAACAACACGCGTACAGTCCATTCTAACAAATCCAAGGCATCATTCAAAGCCTGCAAAATCTCCATGATGAACTGGTACCATACCATGCGCCGCCGATCAAGCATCCTGATATCAACGAGTCTAAGGCGGCTGCGAAGCCAAAAGGTCTGTTTGGATCTCTGTTCGGCGGGAAGAGCAAACCCGGCGACAAACAAATCGCATTGGGCGCAATCCCAGATAATTTGCCTCGCGGCCTATACCTGTATGGAGATGTTGGCAGTGGAAAGACTATGTTGATGGACCTTTTCTACGATACGCTTCCCAGCTCAGTACGGACCAAGACGCGAATCCATTTCCACAACTTTATGCAAGATGTGCATCGCAGGTTACACAAGATGAAGATGCAACACGGTATTGATTTCGACGCCGTTCCCTTTGTAGCTGCGGATATTGCCGAACAAGGAAACGTGCTTTGTTTCGACGAATTCCAGTGTACCGATGTGGCCGATGCCATGATTCTTCGAAGGTCAGTGGCCTTGTGCCGTTTCGAGAAACAGCCATCGAGTCTCGAATCTTTCAACTAACATTCAACTTGCAGATTACTCGAAGCGCTCATGTCACACGGAGTCGTCCTTGTCACAACATCGAATCGACACCCTGACGAACTCTATCGCAACGGCATCCAGCGAGAGTCCTTCATCCCCGCTATCAACCTCCTCAAGACACGCCTCCACGTAATCAACCTCGACTCACCCACCGACTACCGCAAAATCCCCCGTCCCCCGTCCGGCGTATACCACACCCCCCTCGACGCCCACGCCGCCACCCACGCCGAAAAATGGTTCCGCTTCCTCGGCGACCCAGAATCGCCCGAACCCCACCCAGAATACCAAACGGTCTGGGGCCGCAAAATCTTCGTGCCCCGCGTGAGCGGCCGCTGCGCTTGGTTCACCTTTGACGAAATCATCGGGAAGCCCACCTCGGCCGCCGACTACCTCGAACTCATGCGCAGCTACGACGCTTTCATCGTCACCGACGTTCCGGGCATGACATACCGCGAACGGGACCTCGCCCGCCGGTTCATCACCTTTATCGACGCAGTCTACGAACGGCAAGCGAAACTCGTCCTGACCACCGAGAAACCCCTTAACGAACTCTTCGTCTCGCGCGCAGAAATGGAAGAAGCCCTCACCAAGAACGCCCCCGTCAGCGACCCCGAGAAACCAGACAAGGAATACGTGATGGAACACGTCCTCGAAGACCTGGAACAAAACATTGATAACCTCCGCAGTACAAGCCTCTTCTCCGGCGAGGAGGAAGCCTTTGCCTTTGCGCGTGCGCTCTCGCGGTTGAAGCACATGGAGAGCCGCGAGTGGGTCGAACGCGGCATGGGGCTTGAGAACCAAGGTGGCAAGGCGGAGAGGGATAACTGGGCCAAGACTCGGAGTCGCCAGATGGAGGACAGCATGTAGTTTTGCTGGTTGATTACCACTTCCATCTTCCTGATTATCCGCATCTCATCTCCGTCCCTACCTGGCATGGTAGCTCAACGACGGGTTTTCATATTGCCATCTCCCGGTTACTTGACTTACGTTCGGAGCATTTTCATCGGGTTGCGCTAGAGACATCTATAAAAGACGTATGGCCATTGTTCTTGCATCACTTTTTAGTTCTTCCTTCTTCTAACCGATATGTGGCCACCATTTCTTTTATATTTAGATCAATGCATTAGGCCAAGATACCTCTTGGGTAGAGATTTCGTACTCCGTAGACATTTTCTGTGAGCGTTCCCTTAGGCCTACGGCAATGATCATAAAACTACAATTATCTTGCAAATACTCAAAGATTCCCCAAAGATCATAAATATTTCCAAAAAGAGATTAAATTACTCTCGAAGCAGGAATATTGTACGACAGCCCAGGCGTGTCTAGATAGTCATCATATACCGGGCATTAACCGTATTGGGGTATCCTGTTTATATTTCTGCCACTGTGCGCCATACCGTTCGGCGCAGTATGCGTCGAGAAGAGGGATAGCGTGGCTTAGGAAATGGCTCATCTCCAGCATTGCAGCACCAAGACCGAAAATACCACCAGCAGCCGCCGTGGCATAGCCAGCGCGCCAGAATGTATGTCCAGTATAGTTGATGTGTCGTGCAAATCTCCAGAGTCCAGTCCGCATCACTTTCCCCTCATTCTCCTTGCGTCTTTTGAATAACCAGCGGTGCGTCTCCGAAACCACCTCGAGCAGCAGGCCGAAGACGGATAGGCCCGCACCGAGGACGAGTGGTGCGGTAAGTAGAGGATGGCTGACCCCCCGCACATAAGCTCCAGATCCGAGGGTCGAAGTGTTCAAGGCTAGGAAGACGATGGCGTTGAAAGAGTTGAGTGCTGTAGAATACAGCGAATTCATGAGGGCAGACGACACCGAAAGCTCTTCGGCAGATGTGACAAGAACCCAGTATATTTGCTTCATGGCGCCAAGAATCGACAACGAGAGAATGATGAGGTGCGGTAAGGGCATATCGAGGTGATCGATGAAGAAATTTCCGCATGTGAATGTCGGAGGTCGAGGATATAGCTTAAGTTTGGCCATTGCGAACAATGGTGTGACCCAAACATATGACAAGAGCGCGTATTGGATCAAAATGTCAAGAACTTGTAAAGCGATTAGCGTCGCGGTCCCTCGCGGCGAGGGTCCCTTGATTCCCCGACGGACGTGGTCGGTAAGTCGAGTTTTCCCGGGTGCGGGCGGGGGAGGAGCTTCTGAAGGTGATGGTGTTGGTGCTTTCGCCGCCACCTTAGGCGTTGAAGCCTGTGATCTTCTTGGCGGCATGCTTTTCCTGCAAGATGAGCCTTCTCCTGCGGGTGGCGAGGATATCTTATGAGCTGTCGCGAGCTTTGTGTCTGGTAAGATGAGTGCACGCTTAAGCTATTGCCGCATGCAAGGAGATTCGGGGTCAGAGATGAACGGTAGTAAAAATTGATGAGGCCACGACGATGATTTCCTCAGGAGTGGAAACATACGAGAGAAAATCAGAGTAATGGTTCTTAGCAATTTCCAAGGTGTTATCGCAAGACAACGTAACCCCACTTTGCCTTCGGCGGTCTTTGTATCTAAACGGAAGGTGGGAATGGCTTGGAGGCGATAAAGTCGGGCCTTATCTGTGGAAGGTGCGCTAACAACTCTAAAATGACACTTGAGGAAGGAGCGACAAGGGGATCAGGCGAGGCTAATGGGATTCTGTGGGGAGAGCTTCCGCGCTAAAAACTCCCATGCCACCTCAAAAAAGAGGACACTGCCATGCCAGCTGTCAGGCATCTCAACAGCTGCCTGCTCAAGGTCTTGAAAGACCCCCTTCGTTCGCAAGTATCGTAGGGGGGGGGGGGGGGGGGGGGGGGTTTTTTATTTTTTTTTTTTTGGATAAAAAAAAATTTGGCTTTTTTTATCTTATGGTTTGTATTTATTTAGATTGACACTCGATTTTCG
>JADHKT010000053.1:44297-178979 GCA_019925285.1 Graphium sp. VPRI43844
ATTCCCGGCGATCAGCGGCTTTTCGAAAGTCTCTCGGCCCTCGAGGCCATTGGAGACCGCATGCCTGGCCGTCCCGTCACCGAAGAAGCCGGCCTCCTGTTGTTCTCTTCTCTTTTGTATTTAGTTAGATTGCCACTCGAGTTTCGGCAGCAAATACTTGGAGAGATGAATTGTATTATGCATTTCCCGAATATTGAATACTCGACTGTCATATTGAGGCTGAGCCCTGCATGAGTTCGACAACGTAATTTGGCTCCGTTAGGTTGACCAGGCTCTGGGTACTAATGGACACCCAATCATAGCGAGACGTAATATCAGAACTCCCAGAGAACCAGAGGCATTTGAGGCCATACAAATCATTGCAATATCTTTGTTATGGCCGAGGCCTTGGCTATCGTTGACACTGTAGCTAGCGCATCACCTTCATCGACCTTAGCAGCAAGGTCGTCGGAGAGGTGAGATTGCTTCGCAGTTCGGTAACTGGCTTAACGCAGCACAGCAGTGAACTGAACTATTCTGCCCAAAGGTTCGAGAAGCCATCTGCTGATCTGAAGACGAATGATATATCCTCCGGCTTAGAGACAAAACACGCTGGGCTCACTGGCCTCGTGCAAGAATGCGAGCCTATGTCCAAGGAACTCTTGAATATATGCTAATGAAGTTTCTGTCTACCAGCCAAAAGGTTCGGAGGCTCTGGGGTCCTGTCCAAAAGATCAACATCGAGTAACGAGCCGCTTCTTCTTTGATATCAAAAGCAAGAGCCAAAGTTCGGTATTTTCTATGATCAAGTCTCTTCTCTGCCAAGTTCCGGTACAGCCCAGAGCTTGTAAAGGCCTTATGGCCAGGGCGCTTCAAAAGTCTACAGACTATGAATGGTAAGGGCCAGGTTGTTTTGGAGCACAGAGACCACAAACAGGCCTTTGAAACGGCCATTAAGGGGCCTAGTGCCGACACCAGGCAATTTGCCTTTCTTGTTGATGGACGTAATGAGTGCACCGATGGTCATTTAGAGCTTTCCAAGACACTACTTGGCCAGCGAGGCGACAATGTTAAGTTATCTGTATCCAGCCGGCCGTATCAGACCTTCATCGCTTCGGCGTTTTTCACAAAGTTGAGATTCACAAAGTTACTCTGAAAGATATTCAAGTATTCATTTCCGATTACTTCGAAAATTCATGAGCAATTGCCCAGATTTTACTCCAGGACCAAGCACTATTCTTCATGGCGCGGATGGTATGTTCCTCCGGGTGCGCTTAGCTCTCGCCATGATGCTGTTGGTTTATCATGCGATCCAATCGACGAAGAAACCATAGGCACGTCTCTGATCAATGAAATGGGCGATGCCGAATGGCAACAGGTGAAGGACACGAGACAGGGAATAATATCTTTCGCCCATATTCGCTTCCCCGAGCATTACGTGGTACACCACGAGTTGGCCAACAGGAACTTTGAGAGAGGGAGGGGACCGAATGCTGGAGAGTTGGAGGAGCTGAGAAAAAAGGCTACATGGAATCGGCGTGTCAAGAGATGGGCCGAACAGGCAGTATCAAGGCGGCGGGAGGATTTATGTTGGAGAATATCGGATTGAACATACCTGTCAACTAACTTCGCCAACGCATTAGAAGAAGCTTCACGTAACTTTATGTTACTTGTCTGTACCTTTTGACCAAAGCTGCAGTTAAAACCCTCCGTGCCAGGTAATAATACCCTTAACTGGTGGATTTCCGGGGCAACCTTGGCCATGTCTCAATGAGCTGACACATACTCCGTAGAGTCACGAGGAATAGAGTGGGCCAGCCACACCCGTAGCCCAACGCAACGACTGGTGGTTCGTCATCGGAGGCCGATTACTAGAGGAGTTGTAACCAAGCCCACTTAACCCCCCAAACTTGAGCTCGGTTGTCATCACTCTACCGACCTTGAAACCTTCCATATTTTGACCGTGACCTATTCTTTCTGATACTATTTCTCACATATCCCTTATTTCGTTTCTTTTTGTTGTCTCAATAGTACAGTCACTGCAATGAAGCTCACCCAGTCCATTACAGCTTTCCTCGCAGCCTTGCCTGCTGTCCACGGCCGTTTCATCGAAGAAACCGAAGTCGACAATGTCGTTCTTTACCCCGACCACGCCGATGGCGGAACCGGCGCCATGTCGACCGAAACCTATATCATTGAGCTGTCCCCTGGCGAAACTCGCAAAGTAACAGAGAAACAGAAGTGGGAACTACGACGGGTAAGCTCTGCAGTCTCACGACACTCGGACTATTGAATCCCACAAACTGCCTCCCCTCATGAGATGCTAATGACTCCTTCCCACGTTTATAGAACGGCCAGCGCTTTATGGACATTACCGATACGCCGGAACTCGGATCGCTGAACCTTGCCGCACAGTCCTCCAAGACGCCTAAGTTCCCGGCTCGTTGCGTGCAGCAGAAGGCTGTCCAGCCACTCATCTCAACCCTCTCGACCACTGAGATGCAGGTCGACCTCGAGAAATTGACTTCATTCCACACCCGTTACTATAAATCCGACTATGGTCGCGAGAGTTCCGAATGGCTCACATCCCGCGTCCGAGAGGTCATCGCCGCCGCCGGCCCAGAGGCAGCTGCCCGAATTTCCGCTCAGCCCTTTAAACACAGCTGGCCCCAGACCTCACTTATTGTCACCATTCCGGGTCAGACCAACGACACCATAGTTATTGGTGCCCACCAGGATTCTATCAACCTTTGGCTTCCCAACGTCCTTCCGGCTCCAGGTGCCGACGATGATGGAAGTGGCACTGTGACCATTCTCGAAGTCCTCCGCACCCTGTTGCGCTCAGAAGCCATTGTAGCTGGTGAAGCCAAGAATACGATCGAGTTCCACTGGTACAGTGCTGAGGAGGGTGGCCTTTTGGGCAGCCAGGCTATCTTTACAGAGTATGAGCGATCAGGTCGTGAAGTCAAGGCTATGCTGCAGCAGGACATGACTGGCTTCGTTCAGAAGACCCTTGACGCTGGCCTCCCGGAGAGTGTGGGCGTTATCACCGACTTTGTCGACAAGGGCCTCACAGACTTCATCAAGACGGTCATTGTCGAGGTTTGTTTCCTTCCCTTCCCACCTTTGAAAGTTTGGCTTGCAAGGCCCTCGAGCTAACCACCCAGAAAATAGTACTGCGACATTCCTTACGTCGAGACTCGATGCGGCTATGCTTGCTCCGACCACGCCTCAGCCTCCAAGGCCGGTTACCCATCTGCCTTTGTTATTGAATCATCCTTCGAGAACTCGGATGACCACATTCACGGCATCGATGACAAGATCAAGTATCTCTCATTTGAACACATGCGAGAACATGCCAAGATGACTCTCGGACTTGTGTATGAACTGGGCTTCACCGATTTTACTGCTCTTGAAGACGATGTCGCGCCTGGTGAATTGTAGATTCCTATTTTGTAACTATCGGAGTTGGCCTTCGGAATTTCTGACTTGACCAGTCTTCTATGATATTTCTCGTGGGATATTCCCAGCATCACTTATCAAGCACTGGCTTTTACTTTTTTTTGATGTTTTTTTTTGTTTTTTGGGGGGGGGGGGTTTATGTTTTGTTAGCAACGTAGTGTTGCTGAATAGTTTTGGTATAGGTCTATCACATGGCAATTGTTGGAATTTTTTGTTTCAAATAAAGATTATCTTCAAATGTTTGCAACATGACTTTTTCGAGCTTTGTAGCTTTCTGTGTCCAAATAGAGTGTAACGAAAAAAGGAAGCCGTTGATAGAGAAACATGGTTTTGGGGGTTGTCTATTTCTCTGTATTCTAGTTGTCTATCGAGTTTTTCTACGGGCTTAGCCGTTCCAAAGACCACTTCGAAGTATCACCCTCACCCTCACCCTCACCATCTGCCGACTCCTCGACCTTGTCGTAGACAAATCGGTCGTGAAGCCTGTTCTGCCTCCCCTGCCAGAACTCAACCCTGTCGGGCACGATTCTCAAACCGCCCCAAAATTCCGGAATGGGAATTTTCTCCTGTCCTTCAAAGCGCGCCTCGGTCTCACGGACTCTCTCCTCAAGCCTCGCCCGGCCGTCATCGCCCTCGACGGTCGGCACGGGCTTCAAAACCTCACTTTGCCGACTTGCCCACGCACCGATACGACTTCCGCGCACGCGGGTATCGTAATAAATCTGGCTCTCGGCGCTATCTAGCCTCGTAGCGCGGCCCTCGATCCGGACCTGTCGCTGTAAGCCCTCCCACCAAAAGACAAGGCTCGCGAAAGGATTGGAAGCGAGGTCCTGGGCCTTACGACTGGTGCCGAAGTTGGAGTACACGACGAAGCCGCCGTCAGCGTCGAGCTCTTTTAAGTAGACTACACGCGAGGATACTCGGCCCGAAGGAAGACTTGCGGTGGATAGGACGCAGGTTTCCGGGTGGGCTACGGAGTCGGGGACCGACTGTGCTTGCTGAAACCAGGTTTGAAATTGCTTGGTGGGCGAAGTGGCGTCTAGATCTGATTTGTTTAGTTTGCCGAGTGTGAATTGGGCGGCTTGGGCGTGGGTTTCGGGCCCGGCTGGCGCAACTGTTTTTTATGAGTTAATTTTGGAGGGGTTTTTCCATTGAGGGGGATGACATACATATTAATTTTGACTTGGGTGAGGAATGGAGTGCCATTTTAGATGTTTGAAATATTCGTAAATATGGGATATTACGCATTAACGGTGGATTGATTTTGTGAGTCTGAAAAAGGAGGTGAATTGGACTCAATTGTAGGTTTTTATCGTGTGAAAAAGAGATGGATTTGACCGTGGTGTAGTTTTCTCATTCACGTTTTCTGACTCACGCCATTGGAAAGATCATGAGAAAACGGAGAAGGTAGGCCTAAAAAAAATACAGCATCAGCCGATGGTGGTGGATTGGCGGCGGCTTACTCGCCAGTGGACAGGACCACGCCACACTTTAAATCATACAATGGAAGTCGTACAGTGGCAATGTTCAAGGCCCCCTCCCCCCCTTGCTCTGTCAGATCCTTAAAATTGCAGAATGATTTTTCGGTGAAGGCCCAGTAGAAGGCCTAGTAAATTTCTTGGGCTGTCTATTCGCGGACAGCCAAGTTCTGGCATTCTTTCAGGCTCTTTCGGGCTATTACCCCGTAGTGCTTAGCCTTGAACAGTCCACCACATCGGACCTGCCCATGACAATTATAGCACATTACCAGCCTAATGGGCTCCGTGCTCGTCCTCTATTCCCCCCAAGAAGCAAAACCCGAAGAGAGAGTGATGAGAGTTATGCAAAAGATGAGCTTGCCGTTATCGCACAGGTGCCAAATAAAAAGACATAAAAAAGATTTGGTTCATAGTATTAAAGCGAAGCGGGCGCCATGTGTCCATCGTTCCAAGCCAGAGGCGAGATGTCATCTTCATAGTCTTTTATTAGTGTCGATATTCTCTATTATTATTTGCATAGAGCGCATGCCGTTGAACTTATTCTCTGAACTGTTATGGATACGTACCTATGATCATGCCTTCGCTATCTAGTTGCTTTGACTCATTGTACATCGGGCGAAGATTACGATATGAGTGTGCGAATCCGGTTGTTGAGCTCAGCAAGTATACAGTTGCTTTTCAATATTCCACCGACTTCACTAAATATCAATCATTTCAACATACACATCTCTCAGAATTCAGCCTCTATCGTAGACGATGGGAATGTGGCAACCGAACCAACAAATCTCAAAGATATAGGGAAGGAGACCGTACCGTCTTGCCTACATTCAACCTTCACATCTCCAACAAACAAGCGATTGGTTCAGGGCCGGGGGACCAAAGGACAATGCACCGAGCCCATGGGAGTTTAGTTGAGCATGTGATGTTCCATTCATGCCCACCCTTGAGAGATTCCCAACATGGCTGGCCACCTTAAAGCGACTATCAGTAGGGCCCCTCCCCTCCCGCTTTGCTAGACCGCTGGTTCGCTAAACCACACACGGGATCGATTTAGCCAATCACGGAAAGGGAGCCTTGACGTTTATACGAAGTTTTGCTTTTGCAGGTTTAGTGCGTTATGGAGAAAATGGGAGGGAGGGTTACCTCTCAGCGTCGCTTGTGAATGATACCAAAAACAAGGGACCTTCTATGTCATTGATGCGTAACGAGCATGAGTAGGTGTGGTGTATGGGACTTGCTCTGGTTGTCCTTTGGTCATTTTAGGGTTCGATAAGAGTGCTCAGTTCCAATGGTGAACACACTACTCCATGATGGCCAAAGAATATTTGATTTCTTGACCGCCAGAAGAATGAGTCGGGCAGCTTAATTGACCCGTCCTTGTAGTATTTGGATCTAGACTTCGTCTTAACCCCAAAACAAGCCAGTTAGCTATCTCGGGCTTGTTGATGGGGGCCGTTTAGGTGATGATCATCAAGTGATACAGTGGGCCGCCCCCCCCCTCCACCACAATCTGGTGCCGCCTTCAGCCAGTCGCTGCTTTTACCGCATTCATGAAAGCTCGCCAATCTCGCCTGGTTATCGGACCTTGAAAAACGACCCTTGGCTGGGCATTGGGGAAAAAAGAATTTGTTTTCTTCTGACGCTTCCAAATGATGGATGTTTGTGAATGACAATGTTGGCCACCCCTATCTCAATATTAGTAGGGACAGACTCGGAGATCGACACAAGGTTCCCTTTATGGTGGTTGCACAGAAAAGTGCGAGTCCAAAGACAATCAATACATCAATACAAAGGAAGAAAGACAAGACATGCATGCCTACTCCGTACGTCCTCGACATGCAAACACTTTGCGGGGGTGGTCTCATGTGCTCCGTACAACCTGGTCACATGGCCCGCTTGTCTCTTATCATGATGCACCATACCGTCTTCTGAATGCTGTGTACTGTTGCCATGAGATGGGATACGGAGTATGCGAGATGCTACTCCGTACAACAGCCAGCAAGCCTGATTGCGGTCCACAAGGGCTTCCTTTCGGTGGATAATGTTACCGTAGCTTCAGAAGGGTTCCCCTACAATGTAGTTTACGGAGTAATATGTAGTAAGTTTACTCTTCAGTTGGAGAAAATAAAGAACCCCGCTAAATTAGGGACCTTAGCGTACCCCGCTACCCCTAATCGCGTTCTCCGTACTGCTATTAGCCCCTCTCTTTCGACGCCAACCGCGGTGGGCGTGTCAATTTGTACAGGAGTATGGCATTTCTACCTTCATTATTATGACCTGCACAATTCCCCCCACCCTCACATCACAGCATCTTCTCCCCATTTCCCCCTTGTCTCCCCTCACCAGAGTACGAGGGTAGGAAACACGGTGCTTCAATACTCCGTACACCCTCGACAATTTAGCACGGGCCGTCATAGTGGTGCTTGGCTTGCTGTATCTTTGTTACATCCTCGTCCCGGGAAAGTTCTGCAACCTCTTTCAACTACCATTCCTTCCTTCCCTCCTTCCCTCCCTCACCCCGGTTTCCTAAAGACGGTTTCGACCACCCCTTTAGCCCTTGAATATCCTTCACCTGCCGCCTTCAACACCTTGTCCACGAATCCCCAAACTGTTTTGATATTGGGGACGTGCTGACCGAGCTCTACTTCTCCCTGAACCAATATATCTCCATCCTTTTCCATGGAGTCGCGATTTCTGTAATTGAGAGGAAGGAGGTGCCCTGCATCACAACCACCCTCTCTATTCAACCTAGAGACCATGTTCTCCTCTCTTCTCCGCCCACGAGCGAGGGCCCAGGATATACCTCGACGAACCGATCACCAAAGGTCACCTTCTCCTGGCCCTGCGAACCGTCTACCCTCGCCACCTCGCCATGCTACTGCTGATTTTACTGAAGCTGATGATGACGACGACGATGAATTCGACCCAACAACCGGGCACTTCAACGATGATATAGCCCATGGCATTGGGCGGGATGGTCACCGCCGTACCCTACCTGTCGTTCCTCTCTTTTCAGCAAGCCATCTTGGTACGCCCATATGCCCCCCTAACCTGCAACTCTCCCTCTCTCTCTCTCTCGCAAGCAATTCATATAATACAGCTAGCTAACAGCTTTTCATTCCATTCCTAGATTCCCTGCCCATCTACAACATAACACACGCTATCCGAATCATTATTCAGACACGCACTGAGACGGCATTAACCTGGGACCAGCTTCGTTCTCCTCAGGTCTCACAATTTCTCGTGAAGCCTATGCAATTGCAGATTCGATCGCAACACTTTTCCCGAGCTACTCTATACGCCCTCATGGCGAATTGCCTTCAGTTCACCAAAGAGGGCCAATTATTCCCCGGGAATGCAGGGATCAGTGGCACAAGGGCGAAGATGTGCGAGCTGTTGGCTATGAAACTGCTCAAAGAGTACACCACTCGCGAGCTTATTGACGCCTTGTCCTACGATTTTTATCCCCTCCAAGGACTTGCTGACATGCAGGCATCTCCCCCGCAGCGCTCTGAATCGAAACTGAAGTCGCCAACGCTGGCCTCCCGCACATCGACCCTCGAGGTTGCTATTAGAGCTTCCGCCAAGCATTTCCTTGCACACCCTCTAGTCGTGCAACAGCTTGAGGCTATCTGGAATGGTGCCATCAGCTTCTATTCAGCTGCCGATCGACTGCACCGCGAGGTGCCAGCCACTCCAACCCAGCAGCGTAGAGGTTTCGGTGAACCCAATGCCCAGACACCGCTCCTAGGCGCAACGAAGGAGGGCCGATTCGACAGCACCCCAGGAGGCCGCACTGTGAGCTTGTACGACCCCCGCCAGGCTTCGCTCTTCAAACTTTCCCGACTTCGTGTCCCGCGCTACCGCTCGTTCCTGGCCACTATCTCTCTTGCCGTATTGATCGGCCTGTTTCTTGCCGTTCTCGCGCGTAGGTCGGTGCAGATAACAAGTCTGGAGCTTGTTTTCTGGTTCTGGAGCGCCGGCTTCATGCTTGATGAACTGGTTGGATTCAACGAGCAGGGGTTCTCACTCTACATAATGAGCTTCTGGAATATATTCGATCTAGGCATCCTGGTCCTGTTGATTGTTTATTACTGCATGCGTGCCTATGGTGTCTTTCTCGTTGACCCGCACCATTGGAATGATATGGCGTACGACGTCTTGGCCGCAAATGCCATCTTGCTGTTGCCGAGAATTTTCAGCGTCCTCGACCACTACCCCTACTTCTCTCAGCTTCTCATCGCTTTCCGGTTGATGGCGGTTGACCTCGCTGCGGTCTTTGTTCTTGTCCTCATTTCCTGCAGCGGCTTCTTTGTCTTCTTCACCCTCTCTAAAACCCAGAGAGATGCTGGCGATGTGGCTTACAAGATCTTCCAAATTCTAATGGGTTTTACGCCAGCTGCTTGGGAAGTGTTTGTTTTGCCCCTCCTGTCTATGTTCATTCGGCCTCTGGATCCACTCGTTCATTCCTTGGTCCGAGAGGGAAAGATGTACAGTTCGACGAGCTAACTTTTGGTCCCTAGGTGGCCAACTTATAATTGGCTAGGAAAAGGTCTTCTCGTCCTATTCCTCATCATTTGTCACTTTCTCGTCGTGTAAGTAGAGCTTCCATCGCCTTGCGTCGTGGCTTGATAGTTTATTGGCTAACACTTTTGAAGAACCATCTTGATCACTGTATTGACCAACTCGTTTTTGGCCATCTCTTCCAATGCGGCCGAGGAGCACCAGTAAGTAGCAGCTGCCGATTGTCCATAGGACCGGCTATAGCACTGTGGCCACCCTGGGCTAATCATATATCTTGTGTGTAGGTTCCTTTTTGCCATCAACACAATATCCATGGTCAAGAATGACGCTCTTTTTTCGTACATCGCGCCTGGTAACATTTTTGCATGGCTTCTCATGCCATTCCGTTATGTCATGCCACTGCGATATTTTGTCTGGCTCAATCGGACGGTTATCAAGATTACACACTTTCCCCTCCTGTTTTGTATCTTTTTTTACGAGAGGTTCTGGTTGGCCCCGTCAATGTTTGAGCCCACAGACCTGGTGGAAAACAATGGCCGGGGTCGGGACCGTGCTATTTCCTTCGCCAACCCGGCCAGTCGCACTGTTCTTTTCAGCCCTAACGTGCGCGTCCGCGAGGAATCCGTAGCAGGATTCCAGAAAGATCACGCTCTTGAGGAGGTATTCCGCAGAACTCCCGATATGGCCACATTGCGGACACAGCGGCGGAACGAGAGACGCAAAACGCAGAATGCCATTCGGAACTGGATGGATCAGAATGATGGGATTGGTGCGTCGTCGTCTAACTGGCCTTCGATGAGACACCGGCACACCACCGGTGATCTTGATGGCGGTGGCGGAGGAAGTCCCGGATCGGATCGGACGTGGAAGCGCCGACTTAGTATGGGGCGCGACGGTCCTCATCGATTACGGCAGGTATCAGATGTTCGCTCGGCAGCGAGTGACCCGGCCGACTTGTTTTCCAATGTGGATTATTCGCAATCTTTCAGAAGCCACCGTTTAAGAAGCCAACCAGAGTATGGCCAGCATACTGACGCTGATGGTGATGATGAACTGGTGACCAATGACGAAGATGAAGACGAGGACGTGGCCACTACGACTGTGGATGACAGTCAGGTGCTCAACAAGGAGCATAAAGAAGACTACTTCACCACGCCGACGGCTTCTCATTTTGGCATCCTCCCCAGCTCCTTGGAGTCTGAGGGTCACCGTTCCAGTATGGAGTCTCCAGGCACAGGTGCATCGAGACGTCTCCATAACCGTGCCATGTCTACCAACACGATCCTCTTCAACCCACAAGACGTACGGCATGCGCCAAGTGGGTCGCCTGAGACTATCAGTACACCATCCCAACCTTTGAGTGGCCGAAACACTGGCATCGACACACCAACAACCGCCGGGCACCGTTCGCCCCGGCGACTTTACATGGCGTCATCTCGAGCGCGGCCCATGCAGAGTCTCCAAGAAGCTGCTCACATTAGCTCGCATCGCGGATCACCTTTGGCCATGGAACCACGACAGCGCGGTTCGGCGCCGCCGAGACGGCTTTCTTCAATCGATACAGGTGTTGTTTCGGAGACAAATCTTCTCGTAGGCGCAGATGACTTGACCGGGGCTGTCCCGTCGAGCTTCCAAACGCAAATGGCCATGGCGATGGCGAGGGAGAGCCGGCTCGGATTGAGCCGTAGTGTTGATGGTGGCGATCGAGACCGTATGAGCCGACTGGTGTTGGCCCGGATGAAGACGCTAGAGGAAAGCTTTGCCGACGTAGTCAAGGAAATGCAAGACCTCAAGAACTTGACGACGCCCTCAACGCGACGCAATTCTTTCGGCGGCGGCGGAGTCACAACCATTGAGATTGCCGGGCGGAACCGCACGAGACGAGCTAAAGCCGAAGGCAGCATTTCGAGGCGTGTCTCGGTGAGACGGCCTGGCAGTCGACGCAGCGTAAAAGAGGTGCCAAGGGGCCTGTCCCGCGATAAAGGCAAAGGCAAAGAAATTGCACCGTGGTCCGAGTCTGAGAGAGACGCGGCACTGGACATGAAGAGGAGCTCCCTTTAATGGGCCTTTTTGAAGGATGTCGTTCCCCACCCCCCTTGTTCTTTTCTTCTCCCTTCCTTGTAAACATATCTTCACACCGGTTTTGGTGTTGTTCCCTGCGTTGTACCCCTTGGCGGATTTGTAACATGGTATAGGCGCATTCTTGTGGCATGGGAAACGGTGTTTTCGGGGTTTGCTATTTCTGTATTTTTGGTACATTTGGTTTTTCTACTCATCTCCCTAACTTGTACAACGGCGGCGGACATGAATGCACAATGCATGCACATGAGATTGGAGGTCGCTTCGATGTGAGCGTCCAACTAGCCAATAATGCATAATGCACACTATTTGGCCCTTTATGAGAAATGCAGATGTAGCTGACCATGGAAAGGCATTAGATGGGTCAATTATCTATTATGCCAAGGGTGGGTCGCTCGGTTCTCAAGATTTGGCGGGTGGCTCTCAAATTTTAAGTGGGTCCATTCCTTCTGGATTTTGGTGTGGCCGTTCACAAAAAAAAGGCTTATTTTACACCAAAATGATTGAGAGTAACACCTGTTATTTTTAACGGGTGTCGCGAAAAAGCTGTACCGTACATGACTGTACCCTGCCCCACAGGTACAGTTATTTTATAAAAAGGCACCAATATTCACAAGTAATAGTTGTATATTTGCAACGATCTTTTACTGTATTCACATTCACTCGGATTGCTGAGAATTTGTCAAGTTGTCATGCACAGGCACCATCATCCATGATTCTTCAAATTCGGACCAGGACAGACTAGCCAAAGTGTCTCAATTACTGGTACGGAGTACTGGGTCTTCGACGGTGCCACAAAATTGACTTCAAGGGATCGGCCATGCTGGGAGGTTGGGGAATGACAGGAGGATTTTTATGGTGGTGTTTGGCTGCTAAGGATATTGAAAGGGACGTCCTCGAGGCGTGCTGGGCTTGTTGGGCTGGTTGGATTGGCGAGGAAGTTTCCGAAGTGGCATCATGTGTTATCATGTGTTTGTAATTGTGCCGGCCGCGTAAAGGTTACAGGTCTTGCATGCGGCGGCACTCGAGGCTTGGGGCATGGCACGGATCATGCTGATCATACCAATATGAAATATGGTCTTCGCTCTTCTTAATTCCCGTGTCTCGTTTCATTGGCGTGTTGTTCCTCGGATTTCTACACGTACAAGAAAACTACGGAGTACTTGTAGGTCTGTAAACTAAACGATTTCCTGGTTTATTACTTGTAGTAAACAAACAATCGAGATCATTTCTTCTTTGGTGATGAGAAGTGGAACCGGAACGAGGGGGCGCACGGGTAGAGTAGCCAGGGCTCGGCAAGGCGTTTCTGTGTGGTTCATGTGGCGTATGTGGCGTATGTGGCGTGGCGTGGGCAAACATGTTTTGAAGGCGAAAAGTCAAATGGCTGCCAGGGAAACCAAGCACATGAAAAAGAAAAGAACAAAGAAAAGAGACGGAATAGAACCGAGAAAAAAGAAATAAAAGGGGATGGGACTGTTGGAGACAAAACTGGCGGGGTTTATCATCACATCATCACGATTGATGATTTCTCTCCATCCATCGAGACGGCCTACACACGTCGAGTCCCCTCTGACTTTTCTCGGCGTCATCAGGGTCCCGACACTTTGCCATCTCATTATCAAGGCGCTCTCCAGAGTTCGAGGCTGCGAGGCCAGCCAGCCCAGCCAGCCCAGCCAGCCCAGCCTCACCCGAAGCCTCTTTTTTTATGTTTATGGGGTAGAGCCTACCTGCTAACTGTTATTAGGACGTGCGCTAGATCAGTCACCGACAGGTTCGCTAAAAGATGGCTACTCCGTATTTGCATTAGTATTAGTTGCTGAAAAGTATTTAGTACCACTCCACGCTAGCGCATTTGATGGATTTGATGGATGGGCAGAAACAAATCAACAGAGGCTAATAATAATACTTGTACGGAGTAATAATTGAGACAGAGTTCCGGTTTTAGACAGTTGACAGCTTCCTGTCAGGCCATCTCTACCACACTTATTACAGAGTAGGGGCAGATGGGACGACGCGCGAAGTGCGACATTGGATGACGAAGAGAGAAACATTGGGCTGCTCACACCGTCCCAGTTACGGAGAAAAGAAAGATTGTGTTGGTTACCCCCCGCTTATCGTGCAGTGGTGAGCTGAACGGCCAAACTACTGCACAGCATACAGAGTACATGTACAGAGTAAACAACATGCTCGATGCAGGTTGAAAGTATCGAGATAGAGTTGACACTGCTGCAACCGCTGCACCTGGAATTTACCGTCGGCTTTTGCATCTCGTTCTCTGTTACGGAGTACACTCCATCTCTTGTGCTATTGGACATTATCTCGATTTACCCGGCCCGGGCTGTGGAGGAAGAGGGATGCCTCTCTCTTTGGGGGAGAGTTTTTTCCCCTAGGTACTATTACGGAGTTAAAATAGGAAAATTGTTTACTTGTAGTTTACTCCTTCGTCAGGGACCCCAGCCCACCCCTCCACTGCTGTTGCACTGGGCAAGCGGTATCCTATTTTAAGACCTGGCGACCCAGACGACACAAGTCCCCAGTACACCCTCGCCGAATATCTCTACAGCACCAATAAAAAGTACTCCGTACTCCGGACTCCGTACAGGATACCCTTTTCAGGCTGGCCCACGTAGCCCACGCCTTCCATCCCACCCCCCAAGCTTCGACTCTCTCCATCTTATGCGACCCCTCTGCGCCTCATCCCTCGTCCCCCCCCGTGTTCCTCCCCCCCCCCCCGATATCACTTTAATTATTCTGGCTGGAACACACCTCTCGTACGTCTTCTATCAACTCATTCTCTACTCCGTATTGACTGCCACTACATTTGTTTCTATAGTCCTTAGCGGTTCGATTATCATTCGGTTTCGTCTCGTCACTGATTTGTCGCCTTTCCGTGCTCTTTTCGTTTCTGAATATTTTCTTCGTTTTGGAGGATTATCGTAGTCGGTTGTTGTTTATTCGTACTGCAACTCTCCTTCCGCAGGTTCGTGGGCGATACGAGTGGCCGCGCGCCGAGGCTGGTTGTTCTGTGTACATGGCCGACATTTCATACCGTTGATGACGGGGGAAGGATTGAAACCATTCAATTGTCGTAGGTCTTGACCTGCTCGCCATACTTACGGGCCTGAGGGCCAATCACATCGACTAGATGGCGCCCCAAGAGCCTTTTCATACTCACCCGCTCTCGACAAACCTTCTTCTCGGCTTATTACTCCCAACCCTCACCAACGCACACGCTCTACCCTACGCCCTTCCTTTGCCGACAGAGAGGGTTCCTTTTCGAACATTGGACGTTGAGCCCTGGTTTGTTGTACCACCCCCCGACCCTACTCCAACTGCTCAACCGTCTACCAATGGCTTTGGTGCATTTTTACGTCTCGCGCCGCGCCTAGGGCGTGGGCCGGCGCCGCGACAAGAACTTGTCAGGACAGTCTGTGGCTACATAGGCGGCGATCCAGACATTCCAGCAACATGCGGGGCGGGACTGCACTGCGTCCTGGATCGAGGTGCAGGGGCCATTGGATGTTGTCCTGACGGCGACCCAGTCTGTACGACAGGTATATTTACTGGATGTGTCGATTATAATAGTGGCCCTCAAACTGAGCTGAATCCGTATGTTTATTCGTGCCAAGGTTCGAACGTCTGTTATCGCAACGTGTTCGATGGAGGCTTCTACCAGTTCGGCTGTGGCACAGCGTCAGATCTTGCCGGGACGGTGGCGACGGCGGTTTCCGGCGCATCGAGGCCACTGGAAATCGTGACACAATCCGTTTCTCTCACAGCCCAACCTCTAACATTATCGGAGCCTACCACCATTGGATCGGCCCCCTCGACCACTTCGTCAGTTAGTTCGACAACCTCATCCGAATCCACCACGTCATCCACCTCCGCCACGACCGCTTCGACGACGACATCCGACGCGACCCCTACAGCAACAGATGCTCCGACAGCCTCCGAAGGCCGTAGCCGAAATATTGGGGCCATCATTGGTGGCACAATCAGCGGGTTTGCCATCCTCTGCGCCATCATCGCAGCAGCCTACTACCTACTCTTCAAGAGAAACCGCAACAAGCGAGAGGGCCCTGGCTCACAACCTACACAGTACATAGGGTAAGCGACCTATTTTTCCCCGATGAATGCCTCACACCCAGAAAGGGCCAGCAGCATTGGTTACGCACACAGAGCAATGGCCAAGGGGCAGCATTGGGGCAGCATTGAAATTGTGTCCAATGACGCCAATATTTTGACGAACAGACTTGCTAACCAACATAGGCCCATGAGCCGTAGTGATTTCGCTCCTCTCGCAGGGGGTGCAGGGGGCGCAGAGGGTGCTGCGGCCGCTGGGGCTGGCGCATCGCCACCGAGACGTTCCAGCGCCGCTCCGCATAATCGTGCGCCGCCGCTTGGTTACAATCCCACTTATGGCGCAGCGGCCGTCGGAGGGGGTGCAGCAGGAAGCACGGCGGGAGCGGGGCCATCCAGGGCAGACAGTGGTCACGGGTCGAGCCTCGAAGAAGAAGCTGACCGCGTACCCTTAAATCGCGAATTTGACGAATTCCAACAGAGCTTCACCGACGCCATCGGCAACATCGGCACCAACGACGGGCCAAGACGGCCAGCGGGAGAGGAGCCACCCCTCTGGGAGCAAGGCCGACAGAGAAGTCGAAACATGGTCTGGATCTAATTAGACGATGATTACTCTTTGCGTTTTCATCGGCGACAACTGCCCGTCCACTCCATCTTCTTTTCTTTTCTTTTTTTTTTTTTTTGGTTTGAAGGGCAAATCCAAAGGAAGCCCTGTTCTAATTTTGAGCGAACAAAGAGAATGGGACTCTCTACGAGGTCTCTGCATTATTAGATCCGGTATTGCATATGGCGTTTTGGGGCTGCGCAGCGAGATTTGGGAAGCTTGTTTCAATAGTGGGTTTGTTTTCGAGTATTGTTTCCTGAAAAATGGCAATGGCAATGTAATGAGACGCTGTTTGGTCCATGCCGAAGATAGAGTTTAGGAAAGCCAAGGAATGCATCACGATGGAATGATGGGGACCTTTAAACGGAAATGACTAGTTTAGATGACCGAGGCGGCTCCTTGCTACTTGGCCCTTGGTTTATGATTAGAAGCGCTGGAACCAGGTTAAGGTTGTACAGGAACACAGTAGCTGGGGAATACAACACACTGGCACATTGGCAAGATACTTGTACTCATATCGTTTATGTACGGATTGACATGCGGAAGGCCGAGGAAACCCGCCCCTGGAACAAGGCCGGCTAGCCTCGCTATTTTCCGGTCCGAAGGGCGAAGGAAACCGGGGCGGGGACGCGAACCGGACGGAAATGCGGGGGCTTCGGGACTGGGGGGGCAGCTGCTTGTAATTTGTAATGGAAAAGCTGGAATAGGGATGGGGAGTATCATTTCTTGTCTCTTGCCAGGTTGCATGCACCAGGAAGAGCAAATTGAACAATGAGGCCCAGAAGAGAATGTCCAATGGCTCAGTCCTCACAGCTTACTTGTACATTTCTTTCTCTTCTCAGAGGGCGCTAGTACCCACCATGCCCGTGACCAGGCCGGTGATTACGCCCGTGATTTTTATCTACAAGCAAGTAGTTGGGGTCGACGGTACAGAGTACTGTGTGGATCGTTGAAAAATACCTGGTTCCTCGGGAAAAAGGCGTGCCACCCTACTTGTATAGGGTATGTATCGTGCAAAGGGTGTGGATCAAAACAGCCGGGCTGGCGGAGGCAAAGCCGATACTACGCGCCGGGTCTAGCCTGGCACGCTTATAGCTGAGCACCGATTCCAAGGCACACCTCGTGAATGTAAAAGGATCTACCCCGTACGGAGTACTCCATAGGGAGACGGACATTGGTGGATTCGGCCAGGCCTTGGTGGTGCACAAAGTGGATCACGCTTCCTCAATCGAGAAACCTCAACGAGACTGGTGGCATGTCGCCGCAAGGGAGGGGGGAGGCCTGTGAGGGGTTCAACTATTTACGTATTATACTTGGAACATGTGGCCTGGCCTTTGTACTCCGTAGAACGTACAAGTACGTGTAGATCTGGTAACCCCAGTGGAGATAAGAGCCGGTTGATCAGAAGCGCCCGTCTCAGACCGAGTTGTCACAAGTCGTGCCTTCAAGTAGTAAGTTGACATTCTTACCACTTATTACTTCCCTTTTCTCTTCTCACCCCTCCCTTTCATTCCAATCTTCACTACCACAAACTGGACATGCCCAGATGAAAACCTCAACTGAACCCAAGTCTCCCAAGATGGCGAAAACATTCCCCCCAGCAGACTCTCCAACCCTCGTCCTCGCCAACCCAACCCCCCAAGAACGCCATCAAACCTGGTCCCAAAGCCACGCCCTCTGGGGCCGCGCCCTCCCAAAAGAAACCTATCTCCGCCGCGAAGCCTACCTCCAAAGCCTCCCCGTAGCCCGCTCGGGCGGCATAACCCACTGGATCCTAACCGATTCCCACGCCCTTCCCGACCACAGACCAATCTACTCCTCCTGCGAAACGATTCGCAAAAAGGCCCTCTTCACGACGTCCTCTCGCGACGAGCCCAACGAGAAGGACGCAACGGATGTTTATGCTCACGTTGTAGGGTCTGTGTTCACCGATCCGGAGTACAGAGGCAGAGGATACGCCAAGAAAATGCTCAAACTCCTCGGTCCAAAACTCGAATTCCATTTCTCCGCCCAAGAACCCCAATCCTCCGAGCCCCAAGCCAAATTCTCCATTTTATACTCAGATATAGGAAAGAGATTCTACGCGGATTTAGGCTGGAACCCGTACCCAAGCACCCACCTCTCCTTCCCCCCTATATCCCCCATCCAAAGGCCCTGGTGGTATCCCCCCTGGTGCCAAACACCACAAACAGAATCCCCCCCCGTCGAAACAATAGGCTACCACGAACTAGCAGAGCTCTGCGCAACGGACGAAAAGCTCCTCCGCACCCAAATGAAAACCCTCGCCACTCCCGACCCCAACCCCCCAAACCAAGAAAGCCAAAAGCGGTCCCTCGTGGCTTTACTGCCAGATTTAGACGCGATACTCTGGCACCTCATGCGCGAAGACTTCATAACAAAACACATCTTCGGCCGCACGCCCTCCATCCGCGGCGCCCTAACGCACATCCCCCCAACTTCCAAATCCCAAACCCCCCCGCGAAACACACATTCGCGCCCCCGAGTCTGGGCAGTCTGGACCCGCGCCTACGCCGACGCAGGTCGTCCCCCAGCAGCCCTCCACATCCTCCGCTTCGTAATCGAAGAACGCGAGGCGTCCGAGTCGGTTCTTGCTCCGGCGGTACGGGCCATTCTTCGTGCTGCGCAGGTCGAGGCTGCGGCGTGCGGGGCGCCTCATGTCGAGCTTTGGAATCCCGATGCGTTGACGAGCCGGTTGGTGGATGCTGCTGGTGTCGCTCATGACGTGGTAGTACGCGATTCATCTAGTATTCCCTCCTTAATGTGGTATGGCGGCGAGAGCGACCACGCTAATACAGTTGAATGGGTTTGTAACGAGAAGTACGGATGGTGGTAGATGAATTTCGCCATACGACGTATGGACTGTAATTTTGTCACCTTCGATATTAATGAATGATGGACTCCTTTCTTTATTTTGCATTTTTTATCCACCGAAACTAGAAGAGGCTCACAAAAGGAAGAGACAAAGTAAAGGGCTGAATGTCCCCCGAGGAACTCGTCATTTATACGCTTTATATACCTAGAAGAGATAAAAGTCCGGTATAGGTTGGTATCGATTCGAATGTGTCCTGCCAAAGCCTACATTTTCTCCCCATGCTTTTGTGATAGCCATCCAAACCTACGCCACCCCGGCAGTGGCCATATTTACGTTTTCACTATATTTGACGTCGATTTTTGGTGAAACAGACCGAAAAGAACAAAAAAACCAAGAAAAAAGAATTGCATTGTCATTATAATCAGTGGTCATGGCCATCATCCTGCGGGGCCTCTGGATCCAGCTTGATCAGAGTGTCGATTCTCATAATGCTGATGCACGCCTCAACGGCACTCTTCAGCTGGCGGATTTTGCTCATGCTCGGTTCCAGTACACCCCCCTTAATCTGGTCGACAACCTTGCCGCGCATTAGATCAAGACCATAGTTGCGATAGCTCTTGGATCTTGCGACTGTCTTCTCATCCTCGTTGGCATCGCCCTCCTGTATGCGCTGCGAGAGCGCGTGGCGGGAACGTAACTGGGCGACGAGGTCGGAAGCATCCTTGGCGGCGTTGACGGCGAGCGTCTTAGGAATGATGAGGAGAGACTGGGCGAATTCGGCAATGGCGAGTTGCTCTCGCGAGCCGACGGTGCCCGCAAATTCCTCAAGGTAGATGTGAAGGGCCGTCTCAACGGCGCCGCCTCCCGGAACAATGCTGCCGCTCTCAAGTGTCCTCTTCACAGCACAGAGGGAGTCGTGAACCGAGCGTTCCATTTCGTCTAGCTGGTATTCGTTGGATCCGCGGAGGATGATAGAGGCCGAGGAAAAGGCTTTGCTACCCTTGATAAGGATGCACTCGTCGTCGGCGATACGCTCCTGGACAACCTCTTCGGCACTTCCAAGATACGAGGGCTCGAATCGTTCGTCACCGTTAAGGTCGGAGAGGGTGCTTAGCATGGTGGCACCGGTGGCCTTGGCAATACGTCTCAAGTCCTCCTTCTTGCACCGTCGCACCGCCATGGCGCCGCGCTCAACAAACATCTTGAGAACAAGGTCGTCAATGCCCTTGGTGGTGAGGACGACGTTGGCGCCGGCCTTGAGGATGAGCTCGACTCGCTCGAGAATCATACCAGCCTCTCGGGCACGAATCTGCTCGAGTTGTTGCGGGTCGTCGATAGTGATTTGGACGCCAAGCTTCATCCGCTCCTTTTGAAGGTTCATGTCGAGGACAGCAATCTTGGCGTCTTTGATGTGCGTCTGCATCGCCTGAGAAGCAACAGTGCAGTTAAGGGCATATCCCTTGACGAGAACAGACTCGAGAGATCCCTTGCCATGTGCCTTGAGAATATTGACGGCCTTGACGGGGTATTTTGCCTCGTTCTTGTTGTTGACTGACTTGACAGCCTGTATAGCATCAACCACCATGTTGGCGAAAAAGTCGGAATCGGCACCAATAATCTTGCTGGACATGGACGTCTTGGCGATGTTCAACAGGGATTCCCGACCAAGGTGGTCGACCTTGATGCTGACATTGTCGTTCATGTACTTCACGGCCTCTCGAAGAGCTAGTCGGTAGCCTGTGATGATAGTTGTGGGATGGATTTTGTTCTTCATCAACTCGTTTCCGCGGCGAAGGAGTTCGGCGGCAATTAGAACAACCGAGGTGGTGCCGTCGCCGACTTCTTTATCTTGTTGGTGTGCTAGGTCGACAAGAATCTTGCCGGCAGGGTGTTCGACGTCCAGGAGAGAAAGGATTGTGGCGCCATCGTTCGTTACTGTGACATCCTGTTCTGCAAGTCAGTTACCTGATGCTACGAGTGAGGGCGGGGCAAATTCCCAGGCAGGTCCCGTACTCCAATATCATCCACCATCATTTTGTCGAGACCGCTGGGGCCGAATGAGCTTTTGACGACGTTCGCGATAGCCTGTGTTGCGAGAACTGGGAGAGGAAAATGTTAATAATTGGCAACAGGAGGGGCAACAGGGGGCAAGGACGAACCATTTTGGTCTCGAATATCTGCGCCCGAGATCTTCTGTCCTCCAAGGAAAAGAGTCCCGTTTCCGGGCTGCTCAAATAAAGTTGTCATATTGAGAGTTTATTAGATTAAGAGACCACCGTAGGATGTGTTGGGGGTGAGGTCGAGGGAGGCACGTAGAAAATACGGAGTAGAATTTGTAAGATGCACAACGAAGAGCTCTCTGTATACTGGTCAGTGCTTTTTTTCTCTCGCTACGGAGTAATACCTGTGGCTGAACCTGGGATATGGGATGGTGGGGGCTGATGATAAGCCCCTCCATGTGGCGCGAATTGCCCCTTATCAAGCTCCACTTGCCCTACTCCGTACAAGTACTGAGTACACTTCCTCAGGAATGGCGAGGACCTGGTGAAGGTTAATGTGCCATTTTCTGATTGCTAGCATTGAGTAGCATTGAGTGGACGGCGACTAGCAATACTAGAGCCAATTATACAGTCTTAACAGCAATTCAGGCCCAAATTATCTGGATTGGGTGGCCAAATACTGTTCCTGTCGCACTTATCAACGCCTCTGTTTCGTACCCCGCCAATCTAAATCGTGGCTGGTGCACGCTGGCTCTCCTCCTAAAACCGCCATAGCACACAAAACGCGGGGCAGAATTTCGACCCGGCCGTCTGTCAAATAATTTCCTGTGACTCAGTCCGCGTTTTTACCCTTTTTTCCAGCAAGTCACCGGGTTGTACCTTCAGAAGATTCTTGATTCTTGTTTTTGAACTCTCCCCATCCCTGTGTCTCACACTGTCGCCGCCATGGAGGAGGTGAAAGAACCATCCAAGAGCGCCCTTAAAAAGGCCGAGAAGCAGGCTCGCCTTGCCGCAGAGAAGGCCGCAAAGGCTGCCAAGCAGGCCTCGCTCCCTGTCGTCGGCGGAAAGAAGACTGATGATATCATCGGCATTACGGTCTCCAAGTCCGAAAACTTCCCCCTCTGGTACCAGGAAGTAGTTCTCAAGGCTGAGATGATCGAGTACTACTCCGAAATTTCTGGATTCTTCATTCTCCGGCCTGGTGCCATGTATATCTGGAACACCATTCGCAAATGGTTCCAGGAGCGCATCGAAGCTATGGGTGTAGAGGAGACTAGCTTTCCTATGTTCTTGTCGCAAAAGTCGTTTGAGCGCGAGAAGGACCACGTTGAAGGTTTCGCTCCTGAGCTTGCTTGGGTTACAAAGGCGTACGTGACCTTGAGCAATACTTTCTTGTTTCACTTAATCTATTTATTTGCCATGTTTTGTGCTTCGTTGGCTAATTTCGTTCTTTACTTAGAGGCGACAAAGATCTTGAGGTTCCCGTTGCCGTCCGCCCAACCTCGGAGGCCGTCATGTACCCGTACTACTCGAAGTGGATTCGAAGCCACCGCGATCTTCCCTTCCGCCTCAACCAATGGAACAATGTTGTACGATGGGAGGCAAAGCAGACCACTCCTTTCCTTAGAGCACGAGAGTTCCTCTGGCAGGAAGGCCATACCGCCCATCTGACCGAAAAGCTTGCTGGCGAGGAAGTGCTTCAGATTCTTGAATACTATGCCGGCGTCTACGAAGAGCTTCTTGCCGTTCCCGTTGTGCGAGGTACCAAGACCGAGAACGAGAAGTTCGCTGGAGGTTACTACACCACCACCGTCGAAGGCTACATTCCGTCCAACGGACGTGGTATCCAGGGAGCCACGTCTCATTGTCTCGGCCAGAACTTCAGTAAAATGTTCGATATCACTGTCGAGGATCCCAACCAAAAGGGAGCCCACATTCACGTCTGGCAAAACTCCTGGGGTCTCTCGACTCGTGTCATTGGTGTCATGATCATGATCCATGGTGACGACAAGGGCCTTGTCCTTCCCCCACGTATCGCCCGTACGCAAGCCATTCTCATCCCTGTCGGCATCAACAAGAACACGACCCCCGAGGACCGCAAGAAGCACGAGGACCAGCTCGAGGATATTCGCCACACTCTCAAGAAGGCCGGCGTCCGAGCTGAGGCCGACTGGCGTGAGGGTTACACCCCGGCCTGGAAATTCAACGACTGGGAATTGAAGGGTGTCCCACTCCGAATCGAATTCGGCCCCAAGGATGCTGCAAAGGAGGTCGTCAGCTGGGCTCGACGTGACACTGGCGAGAAGGGTACCTGCCCCCTAGCCGACCTCTCAACCGAGATCCCCAAGCTCCTTGAGACCATCCAAGCCGACATGTACTCGAAGGCCGAGAAATCCTTCCGCGAACACCGCATCCAGCTTACCGAATGGGACAAGGTTGTCCCCGCTCTCGATGCCAAGAACGTTGTCATCATCCCCCACTGCCTCGTTCCCGAGTGTGAGGAGAAGGTGAAGGAACTCACCACCGGCCGAGTCGAAGAGGCCGCCGAGGGTGAGGTTAAGGGTGCCACCATGGGTATGAAGAGTCTGTGCATTCCCTTCGAACAGCCCGAAGGTATCGTCAAGGGCGAGACCAACTGCCTCAACCCCGAGTGCAGCCGCAAGGCCGAGAAGTGGTGCATGTTCGGCCGCAGCTACTAGTCTCTTTCCCCTCTTTCCCCAGAAGGGCATTCATTTGTATCAATTGAGTAGATGCGGGCGTAGGTGTAAGGCGGTTGTAGTGTCCCTACTACATATGATATCAACAGGACCCCATGCTGATTCGCACGAGGTCAAAGGAATATGGGCAGGGATGGATATCTTGAGAGGACAAGGACAGGAGTCACGAAGTGGTTATTTTAATGATCGATTCTCGTACGTAGCGTAAAATATATGGAAAACCCCCATCTTGAAACAACAAACCCAACAAAGCGTGCCTGGTGATAGGAATATCACCATCACAAGCACTCGATTTTCCGCATCTTTGCCCCCTCGCCTAAACTGTCAAAGTATACCACGAAGCGTCGAAATTACCTCCTCGCCTCCCACCTAAGACCGGGCCGAGACCCTAAAGTGCCTGTGCCGGGATCGTAACATTAAACGTGTGAGAATGAACTGGATGAGAATCTGCAGGGGTGTGTAACTAGATGCTTAGGCGAGTTTAAAGTTCACATGATCAAGTTGATCAAACATGCTCGAGATGTACTATTGCCAGTCTGAAAAAGCTACCTTTATCGAACATGACTGAAGTTTTAATTGTTCACACTCAAGACACGTGTCTTCACAACAGAGACAGGATATTGGTTTTTTTTTTTTCAATGGATTTACGTTATTACTCATGAAATAGACACAACTCTTTCTCAAATTTCTTCCTTGGGTTTGTCCAAAGCAAGAAGAATCCATAAGTTAGAGTGTGTGCTGGTATCTCGTCAAGACTCCGCCAAGCTACAAGTACAAAATTGCCAAGAAGATATAAAGGAGATAGAAAGGAGGAAAAAAAGAAAGAAAGAAAGAATTGTTGCAGGAAGGGAGTTTGGGCAGGTTGCTTTCGCGTCCGCCAACAGCCAAATTTTATCCAAATTTTATCCATGTCGCAAGGGTTTCGCTCTCTCTCGCATATTGAAGGGAAAATGGTAAAAGGGAAGAATAGAAGAAGGAGATGGTTTCGAGTCCACATGATGTCAGCAATAGGGAAGAAAAGAGAAACGGGTAAAGCTCCATGTTCTGGAATTTTAGATTGTCGTTGTAAAGAAATCTCGTCCATTTTACCTATCCATGATACCTAAACCAAACCAGTCATGGAAACCCCTGTATTAGCAGGATAGCTTAAAAGCCAAGAGCTGAGTTGAAGGCATCAGCAGCAGCCTGGCCTTGGAGACCCTGGGCAGCCGAGGCACCAGATTCGCAGGCAGCAACAGCAGCGGCGTCAGCCTTGCAAGAGGAGCTAAGACGTTGGCAAATGAATCCGCTGATGATGTTGATGTTAAGTGCAGATCCGTGGTTGAAATCAGCGTTGTTCGACGGGCCGAAGGACTCTTCTTTGCGGCCATCAAGACCAGCGGCGAACTGAATCGTCGGGTCGCTGCAGGATCCAAGGTCAAGGGCCTGACGGCGCTTGAGGGCAGCAGCGGCAGTAGCGGCATTGGCGCGGCAGTCATCCTCCTGAGCATCGCAAGCTTGAACACCACCGTCGAGTTGGCCCGAGTTGGCTGCGTTGGCGCAGGCGTTGTGCTGAACAGCGCAAGAACGCTGGATAGCAGCAAGAGCATTGGTGAAAGTGGCGCCGTTCACCTCAAAGGGGCGGTCGGAGGCAGAGCTAGTGACGGGGGGAGCAGGGCCACCAAGTGCGCCGGTAAAGCTCTGAACATTGACGGTTGCGCTGGCTTGTACATTGTTGTTGGCAACAGCGGCCTGGTTGCTAGAAGCACTTGCGGTCTGAGTAGCAGAGGCTGATAATGATAAAATGGTGTATTAGTAAAGAAGAAGGAACCAAATAGGACTAAGAATGCTTACCAGAGGCACCGGAGGCAGCCATTGACGAGGCGAGAGCATCAAGGTTGTTAGCCATCGCCTCGTTGGCCTTGGGGGCACCCGCACCCATGGCAGCAGCGACAGCTTCGTTGATCTCATCGACAGTGGCGTCGGCAACGATGAGGTTGTTGGTGAAAATACAGCCTACAGCGTCTGTCTCATCGTTGCAAGTGTTACCAGCACCGGTAGGGTCGGTGACCTGTATTATCATATGAGCATCCTCAACCCATACAAGTGTTTCAACTGAAAGTCAAGATGGTGGAACTTACATCACCAGCGGCGAAGGTGCCAGAAAGCAGGGCAAGAGTCGGGTCAGCGCCAATCTTGGCGAGCTCAACAGCGAGGTTGAGGGTGATCTCCTTGTTGGTGGCAGCGGCATTCTCCGAGGCAGGATCCTGGTGTTGAGAGAGGTTGTTGATGGCCTCGTTGACGGCGGACTCGTTGCAAAGGACAGATTGGAGACCGACGCTGCCAGTGTTACGTTCGATGGCGCTGAAAATTAGGGCATTAGCAAGACCAGTGATACGATCAGCCTCATTCTGGATCGTTAGGGCGTTGGTGAAAGCCTCGTCTGCAGTGGTCTGGTGGAGGCAGTCTAGGTTGGTGACAAGACCGGCGCCATTGGCGGCAGCCGCGTTGCCGAGAAGGCCAAAGACAGCATCACCAATCTGCAGGCGGTTGTTGATGTTGAGGAGACCAGTCACAGCACGGAGGAACTGCTCGTGGGAGTGCTCCTGGGGCACCTCAGCGGCGGTGATGCCGAGGAGGGCAGAGATTACAGCAGCAGAGAATTGCTTCATTGTGGATTGTGATTATAAAAAATGGATAAAAGTATCCGTGAAAGGGCCGGCCTAATGGATTACGGTTGAAAAAGGAGTGAAGAGAATTGAAAGAAAAATAGTTCACAGAACTATATGCAAGAGAGAACGAAAAGATGGACAGAAAAGACTGGATGGCTTTGAAGGGGGTGGAAAGGAGAAGAGAGGATCATCCAAGCAGTAAGAGGTGGGCAGATGCGACTTCTTATAGTAGAAAAACAATAGAGAGTCGCGAGAAATGGGATTCCAACTCGAGATAGCCGCGAATGAGGACGGGAGAGACGGACGCCCCTTTGTCTCCTTCTTCAACCCCTCCATACACCCCCTTCCCCGCTGCAGCAGGACCATATGACGCGAGGCCAGTGTGCTATCACCTATCCCTGCAGAAGATGAGGGCAACATTGGACAACAGCATCATGTACCTTGATGACGGCACAGGACCAGGCCCAGGCGTAGGGTGATCAGGATCTCTTGGCAGCCTTGGGGGCCGGGGCTGTCCCGAAGACCGGCTGTAACAGCTCCGGGACTAGAAGCATCCAGGCGCTATGGTGTATCTAAGAGGCGATTATGGGGAGGGGGGGTGTGCATGGATAGATTTGCCAATATGTGTATCATGAAGAAGCCCAGGAGAGATGAACTCGCTGGGGAAAGTGTGTCCGCATTGGCAGAAGCGAGGGGTCCTTGGGACTGTGGTAGACTGATGATTCTGGATTGTTGCACTGTCACGCGACTGGTGTTAGTCTAATCTTTGGAATGCATCGATGGTGAGTGAAGACAGTTTGCCTATCGATAGTTCTTCTTTCGAATGGCTGCAACCTGGCGGCGGGATGGCTAAGTGAAAAGATCATGACATGGGTGACGGTTGGTTGGCAGTACAGTGTGCAGTGCAGTGTTCTAGGTAAAACTACAATTCGGAGACTTGGGGACGCTGATACGAATCACCAGGGTTGCTAAAAGGGAGGTTCACGGGCTATGGAAGTAGCGATCGGGTTACAACTTCCCTAAGTGGATCTACCCACGTACCGACCACACCCCCCCAAACCGATCATCCACCAGCTCTCCTACATCGCCACTTCTGTCAGTAATAATGCATACATGTACAAAAACACGAGCTTGAAACTCGAAAGTGTGGCTTTCAATAGGGCCTAATTTGAACCGTCGCAAGCGACCTTTTTGGTTCTTATCTGGTCCCATTATTATGCGCACCCGAATCAGGTCACGGATCTGAATGAAACGCTTATTAGTTACGTCTCCCTTAACCTTTTTACTTGTACGCCGAATAGGGCGTGCCTTGATAATTTAGCGTTCTAATAAACGTACGGAGTATGTTGAGGTTTTTTTCCTCTGCTGCCCATATATGTGTGTCGAGGCCGTTACGGACCTTTGTGGATAGGCGCCGGATTAGAGGATCTTGCTGGTTTAGTGAAAGGATACATCCTAAAATAATAAAGATCTTTGCTACTGAGCTGGAGCAGAAAGGCATCGCATCACACTGCCAGTCTCCTCAACACAGCACCAAACCACCTCAGCCAGAAGCTTGGTAATGGTCCTGTAAAAGGTCAGGAAGGGTTGTTGGCCTCGCTGTTTCTCTTCTGCCATCTTGCCCCCTTTACCCATCAGATGGCGGCTAGACTTCGCCATTCGCTTTCCTATCAAAGGCCCCCCTACCGATCGGGACGATACAATCCAGGAATCGCTGCAATATAAAAGTGTAGAAGCTCGTAGATAAATAGAAGGAAAGGTCAAGTGGCGAAAAGGGTCACGTAAAATGACAAAAAAAGTGGTGTATTGAAAGACCGCGATAGATTGTAAAGAGGATTCTTCCCCTCTCTCCTGATCCTTGGGAGGGCATACCCTCTAACTATATAGAGAGGCGCAGGATTCTGCTCGCGTGCTCATCATCCATATTATAACGATTTGCTTGCTTAATGTTATAGCTCTTTAGGATCTGTAGAAGGGTAAAAAACGCCTTAATACGTTCAGTTATTATGCCATTAATGCGTTGAGAGTCAAGGGCGTTACCTCTTAAGAGCTTAACTTTTGGATTCCGGCGTAAAAAGCCTTCCATCCAGTGTTTTCCAATTTGAGATGTGTTATTTGAGGCCTGCAGAATACGGCTTGCGAAAAGCTTGACCTGTGCGTGTGTTGGAGGGAGGCCAACAGCACCCTGGATGATAATCCAGTTAACTAGGTGCTCCTCTTGGATTTTTGAGAGCTTTTGCATAGATTCAAAGGCCCGATTCCGGGGTTGTGCGCCACGTAGTCGGTTCTGCAAAGTCGTATAGGGTATCCCCCAACGCTTTGAGGCGCGTCGGAGAGAGGCCCCCGCTTGGACATCGTTAATAGCATTATTCAAATGCTCTTCTGTATATCTAAATAAAGGAGTTAGTTATTAGTATATAGCCATTGAAATCATAAAAATAGCTTCAAGTTTGGTTGACATACTGCGCCATTTGGGATGTGGTGATGTTGGGGAAGAGAGAATTTGGAATGATCGGTTTGGGGGGTGATCGGTACGTGGGTAGATCTACTTAACTAAATACAGTACCAATATCCCGACTTTTCCTAGATGGCACTGTAGTTCACCCATTCTCTAACCCAACTTCGTGGAGAAGAAATCAATTGGCCTTTTCTTCCTTTCTTCCGTCCAACACCCCTGCTGCAGCTATTGATCGGATAATATTAAGACAGCTGGTCATTACCTCTCTACGGAGTATTTCTAACCTTATCCCACGGATCGAGTTTGTCGGAGATGGCGTCCGATCAGACAGGGCTGCTACGCAGGGTGTCTCAGATTCCGCAGAGCCGCCCAAGAAATGGCAAACACCAACTTTGTTATATGGGGAATCCCAATTATGGGAAAGCCGTCACTGAAAAAAAGCTACCAGAGTAAGTGGAATGTTTTGTCTTCGCTACTCTAATTCTGCTGTCCGGATTGCCCACTTTGAATAAATTACTAGAGGACATATGATGCCCAATGCCAAGTCGAAGCTGTTCCGTCTTCATTGGGCAAGTGCCAAAACGCGGAGCTAAAACGCCACAGACACACCTCCAACTCCATGCTTCTCAGCAATCTTGGTGCACATGCGCAGGCCTTGCCGATGGTCCGTGATCGAGAAACGAATCTTTTCTTCGGAGAATTCTTGTGACGTAGCATGCTCTAGCGGTATGACAGGATGACAGGACACTATTGTCCCCCATGAGATAAGACATTCTATGCTTATTATCCACACATCGTTCCCTTTCGCAGGTTGGGGCGGAAGGCCTCCCCTGATCATCTCTCTCATCTCTTTGCCCTCCTCCCCCCAACACATTTGGCCTCTCCATTTTTCTACCCTACCGCTGATCGCGGGCGACATGAAGCAGCCACCTGGTTGTCTCTACACAAAATGACTGTTCACGGCTATTAGACTTCAGACGAAACCTGCCATCGGTTCAGACCAGTGGGGAAACATTGAAAAAAACAATTACCAAGGAGGCCCTACCGTAGTTTCTAGCCAGGTCAAGGGCTCGACAAGGGCTCGACAAGGGCTCGACAACCTCGTCATTCCCTAGCCCACTGGCCAGTTCCTCTTACCATATTGCGTCATGTCGGGTAAAACTCGAGGCGCAGCCGTGCACAGCACATGCCTCCTTGTCAAAGCATCTAGTAGTTTCCTTGAGATGCTGGTCTCTAGGAGGGTGCTAGAATAGCCGAAATCGTCTGAGGGAGGTCTTTGCATCTGTTCGAGAAACAGCAAGGAAGCCTGTCTTACACCCCTGGTACAGGAAGTTGATTAAGGAGCGCGCCAGTTGCCATCCCTCAATACTTGACGGAAACATTCGCTTGCAAATAGGCCTTTCGAATTGCGGATAAGTTGATGTCATTGCAAGCCGACGACGATCGTCACTTGAATTGAAGTTAACATCGTATGGCTGCTGTCGGATCACCAGCTTCCCCTCTGATCCCCCAATTACACTCTAAATGAAAAACTCGATTTTTTAAGTTGTGAAGACTCCGAAAGAGTACAGCACTAGGCACAAACACGGCTCAGTCCCAAGCCAACCATAGAAATAACCATGACCCAAGGAAGAAGTCATTCAGTAAACTTTCCATAAATGAAAGGATCACCTGGATGGGGGTGCACCAAGCATTCGCTCAAATCTGCCCCGAGTCTAAAACAGAGTCGGGTGGACGTGGTAGTGTAAAAATGTGAGGTGCAGAAACGGACCCCTGATGTACAAGTCTTGCCTCGGCCGGATAAAAATTTCAAAACGAGCCCGGCGAATCGGTTCCAGACTTTGGTAAAACACAACGTAGACTTCAGCAATGGCAGTAGACAGGAAAGGAAAAAAAGAGCTCAAGATTCGAAGGATTCAAAATGGGTGAATAGAGTGCACTCAATCTTAAAATGCTTATGCTTAAAAGACAATACTTGATTCAACACAAAGAGAAATTGTTAAATCAATGCCAATCAATCCAAAATTTTGCTTCATTTGCTCGATTTTCAAAAGCAGGGACGGACAGGAATGTCAATACTCTAACCTCATTGCCTCTTGAAAGTTTCGTGATTCGAGTCTATCACAGTCGATCATAGACAGAGGGTTTAAACCTCTGCCTACCCAACACAGCGGAAAAGGAGGGCCAGTTGACATGTTGATCATTTTAGTCACGGGACTTGTGCACGTTCCTATCAGATAAATAATGTTCGTCTTCGTCTTGATACTCTGAAGGGGAAACCACGATTGCGAAGACAATCTCCAAATGCTTACAGTCTAGAAACAACTCAGACGCCTATGGTGCAATCCCGGCATTATCAATGGCAGGAATGTCCAATTATAGCCAAGGCCGGTATGACCCAATGCCTAATATCACTTCGACGTTTGACACGTGAAAGGGCGAAACCTCCCGGCCTGGATGGAAAAAAAACGGAAATGCGTATTGTCTGTAGAGGATTGTTTTTATACAGGAGCGCTGCCAGCAATAATATATCCCTCCCCTCTAACCACCACTCGTCCTTTTTTGGAGGAAAAAACAAATGAATCTATCCCATTCTAGTTGTACACGTTGTACCTTCGTTCAACCAATCACCAACTTGCCCTCTTCTGGGAATTCGTATGGAGGAATCTCGAGGTTAAGGGGAGCAGGACCCTTTCGTATACGGCCAGAGATGTCGTAGTGAGAACCGTGGCAAGGGCAGAACCAACCGCCGAAATCGCCAGCCTCGCCAATGGGCACACAACCGAGATGGGTGCAGACACCTGAAGAGTCCTCAATATTAGCCATGTGAAAGGTTTAAATTGTGCAGTGGAATATTCATACCCAACATGATGAGCCACTGGGGGTCCTTGACTCGGTCGGCATCAGCCTCGGGGTCTCTTAGGGAGGCGACGGTAACTTGGTTGGCCTCGTCGATTTCGCCTGCGGTACGGTGACGGATGAAGATGGGCTTGCCTCGCCATTTGAGGATAACCTGCACACAACGGTAAGCACCATTGAATGTATAAAATTAATTGTTTTGATAGCAGAACATAAATCCATCGTATTTGCTGCAGAATGGCCACTCACGTTCTTGCCCTCGGGGATTGCGGTGAGGTCAACCTCAACCTTGGCCATAGCCAAAACATCAGCGGAAGCCGACATGTTGACCAAGAACTCTGATGTAGAAGAATGATTGGTTAGTATTGATGCCGAAATCATGCCATTGGGTGTCCAGATGATTGCACGGGGGTGGCTCGTGGCATACCCTGAACGGTGGACTTGGCACCAGCAGCCGAGATGGCGCCCATTGTGCCAACCATGAAGTATGAGAACAGTTTGTTGCCCGATGAGTTATTCGATTGATATTTCGTCCAGTCGGGGATCTTGGAGGCCTTCGACTCGCCCTTGAAGGAGGGCATCGAGTAGGACGATGCCGAATCCTGTAGGTTGGCGCTCGTGCTCAAAGTGGCTCGGAGAGGCATTGTGCGCGCGCCCGCTCGGGGGAGTGTCCGCAGACACGCCCGGGAAACATTGGCGAGGGGCGCCATTCTGGTCGATTATATGCTTCGATGGCACGGGTTCTAAGACGGTTCGTGGTGCTTTCGCTGTTGTCGTCGGCGTCCTGGTCTTGAGGTCTTTTTTTTTCGTATGATTAAGAAATTGGATGTTTAGAGAAAGCTAGTCGAATGATGCCTGAGGTTACAAAAAAGCTCGTCAATTGCGCTATGCTAATTGGTCCATACAAGGCCAGTTGAAGCTTTTCCCGAGTATTTCCGAATGGGCCGGTCGTCCTTGCTGAGTCATCCTACAGAACACTACCCAATTTGACCATTCCAGAACTTTTCCACCTATTATTAATACAAAGTATTCTCCAGATCGCGCCAAGCCGAGGTCACCATTGCTCTTGAGCCCTCAAGTGTTGCAATCAAACCCCAACTTGCCCGTTGTCCCCCACGTTTGAAGCAAATACTGCCTTGCATCGCGGCCTCGGTATCTAGCAATATGCACAGCTATTTTTTTTGGCTCAGAATGAGATACACACCACGGCACTACTTGCCTGAATACCAGATGAGTAGATTGATTTAACTGCCATAATACCAAACGTAAACTTAGTAAAATACTACCGCAGTTCTGGTCATGTTTGACGACGAGCACTGAAAATAATACAATGAACCGTAGTCGTCGTTGATCATCTGAATCGTCTATTGATTATGCTCTATGGGTAAGGGGGTTATGGCACCTGCTGACGTTTGATATCATCTCGCTTTGAGCTGTTACAGAATGCAGGCTGTGAACTGGGAGCGAACACGATCCTATCTTAATGCGCTCTCGAAAGACTTTCGATAAGGTTACGCATATCTTCGACGGTAGGACCAAGACCCGAACAGACGACATCCTGTCTTTCCTCGCTCATCTCCAGAAACCGCTCAAGAAACTCGCCATCCAAGAACCGGAAAGGCTCGGTTGTCGCCGAGCGTGCCGAATTCTGAACTGCTCGCCAAGACATAAAATCTGCCTGTCCGGGGGCTGTGATAAATCCTGCCAACCGTGCCTGAAACTTTATCAAAAGATCTTGATACTCTGGAGAAACCGTGGCAAAAAGGTACACGCCACCTTCGGTCTGTCAACGTGTGACTGTTAGGAGCACTGGATCAACGAGCTCAATGGGGCTTGATTCACTTACCGTCCCAAGAATTGCCGCTGGTGTGATGGGGCTCTTCTCATTTTTAGACACGTTGATCGGGCGAATCCTATTGACATTGTCGCCAAGATGCATCTCGCTTGTGATCTCCAGCTGCTTGTGTTCAAGTTCGCTTGCGGCATCCTCATGGGGACGAAGCACCATGAGGTTGCCATCTGCATCGGCCTCAAGCCAGGAGCCGGTCCCAATCGGGCATACTGCAGTTCCCCAAGCAGGTTGAAAATGTCTAGCTCTCTCCTCTAAAGCATCCCGCTTCATCCCATTCCCGGGAACATATTCTATAATCGTGAGAGATTTCATGAGGTCCGCCACGCCGATAAGGTTACCCGAGATAGCAAGATCTTTCGGATACGTCGTCGTCCGAGTAGAAACGAGTCTTTGGAGCGAACCCGCGAGAGATGTTTCCTCTGTATACTTGTAGATTGAAAGCGATTTTGCCATACCGGCAACTATATTTTCCCCCTGTAACCCGAGACATAGGCATGCCCCTTGCAGGTCCCGGCTTGCGAGCAGAAACGGCCCTTCGGAAGGATCAACGCCAAATACCAAAAGCCTGCCCCTTCGGGTGTTGTTGGATGCAAAGTCTGGGTCGGCTAGTATACTTGTGCCAACGACGAATCTTTCTGTCAGGCCACCGCTGGCATCTGAAAACTTGCCGGAAATGATGCATTCGGGCATTTCAATGATAGAACTGTTCTGAAGTAGATAGGGAGCCCCTACCACTTGGAAACCGGCATCGTTGACAATACGGAACGATGTGGTAATAACTTCCTGATTACGTTCGAGTTCTTTCTTTATACATCCTAGACCAAATACTTTGTTCGACTGCGAATAAGAGATTCGGCGCACCGTCTCGCCAACGTTCAAGGCATTGACATGTGTACGCTTCTCATCTTCAATATGAGATATCCGCAGGGTCGTTTCCGTCGCGATGACGATGGATCCGGGGAACACTAGGCAGTCGAACGGCACTACGTATGTAGCGTCCTCAGCTGTAATCGCCGAGAATATTATCCTGTTGTCGCTACTGTATATCAGACTCGAGTGCTCTGTTGTTGCAAAGACTCGGCAAATATCGCCCTGGAAAGGAAGAATATGGAAACGGGCCTCTCGTGTCCCCAAAGACACAGACATCCGGCCCGACAATTGGAAATCAGTTCGCGACATGGAGAATGTGACAACAAGGCCATCTTCCATGGCGACTAAGAGGGTAGGGCCTGATACTTGACCCTGGTGTAATTGAACAAGAGCTAAGTCCCGAGGGACGGAGGCGCTATCTGTCGTCTGGGGGAGCAGCGCCTCACAAAGCGGTTCCAAAGTTGCCAGGTCAATGATATTCACCGAGCCCGCCTTCCAAAAACCAACCACTCCCAAGTGATTGGGTGTCCGGCCAGCGTGTAGACATGCAATCTGGTCCTCATCGCCGCCAGCCAATTTTTCCTCCGCAATGCTCTTGGCTACGGCTCGAAGATTGTCGGTAAGATCCAAAGAAACGAGTGTCTTGCCATCGACGGAGAGCAAGACCCATTTGGAGTTTGCAGAGACGTCAGTTACCATATGATCCTCGTCAACCTCCCAAGAGCTGAGGGTGACACCACTTTCACTGTCAATAATCGTAGCCCTTTTGGATGTGACCTGCAGTATTCGCGAATCACCCACGTTTGACGAAAGGAGGGTCCGCACTCCTAGTGTAAGGCCAGGGTAGGACATGACTTCCTCAATTCCACCAACATCGTCAAATTTGAAAACACGTGTATCCGTAAGAAGAGATACTACAAGTGTATCTGTCTTTTCCGCGCTATTCGATCTTAGCGCAAAGAGTCCCCTGATTGAATCGACTTCATCTATGATGCCATGGTCGATTAAGCCAACCCCGCTACGGATACTGCGAAGTGACCCATCATGATAGGCACCACACCCTGCAACGATTCGGGCCTGTCCAGACGAGAAGCTGCTTCCGGCCAATTGTCCCTCTTCGCCGCTAGCCATCTCCATGACAGTGAAGTCGAGTACGGGGGCGTTGTTCGATAAAGTGGGCGGGGAAACGAGCAACTCAATTGTCTTAGCTTTAATATCAACCTTGGCCAACTGAGAATCACCCGAGTGCGATCCGATGAATAGAATATTTTGGCCCATATATACGAGACATGACGCCCGAGAAGTGCGATGCGGGCCAAGCCTGGACACTTCCACTCCGGTCACAATCGGGCCATCCACTTGAATTGTGAGGATGTGCAGACCGCCGTAGTCATCGGCGAGAAAATAATGGGTCTCGTCGTATTCTGCCCAAGCAACAAATACATTTGCCTCTTTCATTGGTGCGGAAACTTGAGTGAAATCCAGCGCGTCAATATACACTATGCGTGTTTCCCCAATGACAAGGAGACCGCCAAGATAAGCCTTCTTGACTGTAGCATTCCGCATGTGGTAGCGTTTGGCAACATCATCTGCAGGCTGGATGGGAATGAGAATCTTAGATAGCTCGTCGTGTAGGGTCAGGTTAAGTTCCATCTCCTTTGCTTCAAATTTGGCTGCAGTTGTATGCTTGTCGTCAGCCGTCAGGCGGTAGACAGCAAGACGCGCGTCCTCTACATCGGAACGTGTCTGGTACAAGAATGCAATCCGAGGGCCGGTAAGACTGAACAAGAAACAGCATGACTTTATGAATAAATGCGAGATGCGGACTTGGTCCATGAATCTGATGCTGTTTCGCCATGACTTGTTTTCTGGAAGTCTAGAAATGTTGAGAACACCTTCCCACAGAAGAAGTACCAAGAAACGCCCGGTTGAGTCGATGACACATTTGTTGAGAGATTCCGACTCAACCATATGTACTGCGGATTCATTCTTAAGAGTCTGTACCGTTTCCAGTTGGTTTCTAGCAGGATCCCAGCTCAATGTAAAGTATTCAAAGCGATCGGTGCCGACGAATAGGAGATCAAGGTCAGAGCCTTTGGGTCTAAGGCGCTGTAGAAAGACGACATTGCCAAAAAGGCTTTTCGAGTGTGCACATGCGAGGCCGTCGTTCGTCAATCGCCAAATTTCGATGCGGCTAGATTTGCTGTAAACGAGAGACAGGGGTTAGCTGAGGATGTCCAAAAGCCCAAGGAAAGAGAGACAACATACGCTAGAACTAAAGAGTCTTCATCTGGGGATAAGAATCGCAGGTTAATTGCATGGCGCACACTAGTCGGTCGGTGGATTGGCGCAAGGTAGGCCATTATGCTGCTGGACTGCAATTTCTCAGCGTCATGAGATGCGAACCAGATACGAATCCAGTTTCAGGAGAAGGCAACGAGAATCTGAAGGCGCAGCAGGCCAGGCCATCCGCACCGTATGTTTTTACAATGGGAAGGTGTCGGTGTAGTGGCGGGGGTGGATATTAGAGAGATGTACAAGTAATCAGAAGGGGGGAATGTCATGAAGCTATGGAGTAGTTGGAGCTTCATAGTGTGGATGATGTATTTGGCGGGGCAATCAATCATTTATCATCACATATGTACTCCGTACTTGGAGGGTTTCTTAAAACGGGGGTAGTGGGGCCGGGATTTACGGGTTTAAAGATTTTCCCACAAACCTCATTGCCTCCCAATCTCTCCAAAAGTCTGTTTCTCTATCTACTCTGTACCTTCCGCATGGAGTGAAATGCTCTTTCTCAAAATGTTACATTGAAAACTAGGATTGTAGCACGTGGTTCCGATAATTTTTTTGCATTATCAAGAGGGAATGTAGAGACCTCAATCTATTGTCCTCGGTCAAGATGGGAATATCTCATCGAGTCCCTGGTATTGGTTTATTTTAACAGTAGTATTTGATGTTTCCGTTGGGAAAACATCTCCTCCTCGTGACATGCCATGGGCTATCAACATTGGTTCAAAGAAAATGTTGGCCACTCCAGTTCCGACGAAACTTGGGGCTTAGTAGAGTATTCTCGCCTTCATACTCTCTCTGTCAACTCTCATGAACTTTCCCGCCAGCGAGCTGTCGTTGCAATTTCAAAACTCACTACTGATTCAACCAAGGGATCCAGCGATACCCCCTCCTCCGACTCAAACCTCCGTGCTTATCTGATACCCCAAGTCGACATCCTTGGGACAGACTCGATTCTCGACGTAGCAGGGTCTTCATTGAACGAGATCAACCCATCTTCTTCTATATCCAACGATGGTTTGGACTATTCTTTCAGAAAATCAAGAGATGAGCGTTTGGAGACTCCGATTCTGCGAAGTTTCCACGATTTGGACCTAGTTATGCTTTCAAATTCAGTCAACGAAAGAACAGGACAACACAACGCATTGACCTCTCAAATCGTTCCTTTCAACCCTGTGGATGAGTCGAGCGGTGGTGGCCTTTCTTTCCCCCGCAGTGATTACGAGCTGTCATTTCGGTTCGATGCAGATGCAGAGATGCTAGACAACGGAACTAACGAGGGTGTGATGTCTTCCTTGGATGCGATTCTCGATGTCAACTATAGTTTGCCACAATTTCAATTAGACAATATCAGGACAAAGGTTTGGGTTTCTGTTCTTGCATAATCTAACTTTTTACGCATAAGACAAATTCTCACGTCTTGTAGAGTATTCCGCGGCCACTTACACCTCCCATCTTGCCTTCTATCGAGAAAGGCGAGCCATTCATTCCATCGCCGACTAGATGCATTATCAGTATCCCCTCGGAGGCAAGCACCTTGCTGGAAGCAGATTCAAGCCGGATCGAAGCACCCCTGATACAGTCGTTTTTACATAACGACTCTTCAGATGATCTTCCAGTACAGTTTCGTTTATCCTCGTCGCCTCCCCAGAAATTCGAAAGAATAAGAACTTTTCCAAAGTCAAATGAATTAAAGGTCGAGGAACCGATTATTCCAATCGATATCAACTCGCCACCGCATGTTGATATCAGAGAAATAGCTCAAGACCCCCTTTTGACAGCCAGGCTGCCCTCTGTTCAACCAAAAGCTGTTGATGTTACAGATCCCACTGATGTTGTCGGGAAATTGGATGATATATTCCTGGAAACTCTAAGAGATAGCGAGGCGAATATGCTGAGATCTCTAGAGAAAGAGCGTCTACAGGCTGCGGACGAAATGGCCCGAGTTTCAGTCCCAAAGCTGTCGTTTGATATCTCTCCTGCTGAGTGGAAAAAGGTGACAATGAAATCACCCCTGGTTCATTTTGCTTCTCTCCGGAAAGCCCTCGGCAAGACTTGTCAGATGAGCTCCTGGCCGAAGGAGAATCAAGGGGGTTACCGGCATCTTCGATGGAACCCCTTCACCCAGCGCCTAGCAGATCTCCAGTATGAGTCTCTCTTACCAAGTGGCTGGACTATGGACACTATCGTTGACTACACCTTATCGTCAGAATACTTTTCGGCTGCCAGCATTACAGGGAAAACGCCTGGACTAGTACTTCTTTTCAAAGGCATTGATAGCAACGACCTGGAACTCGGTGAAGATCTGAAAGCACCGGTGGAAGATGAAGCACCGGTGGAAGATGAAGCACCGGTGGAAGATGAAGCACCGGTGGAAGATGAAGCACCGGTGGAAGATGAAGCACCGGATTCCGATCTCATGAAGCTAGTTCGCCAGAAGCGTGTTGCTGGGGATCTTCCGACCGAGCATACCAAAAAAAAGACAGCAACCAGACAAAAAACATTGATGCTACCCGAGTGCCTCCCCAGCCAGCCAAATTCTACATCGATGAAAACTCTCATCTCAAATTTCATGGAGATTTCTGGTGCTCACCAGCCATCTACTACCAAGAGTCATTATTTCTAATAGCCTATGCTTGCTAATATCTGACTTGGCATCTCTCGGCAATAGGGTGCACGAATCTGTACAAGGGGAATCGTGCCATGCTTTCAATTACGCTTTCAAAAAACTCCAAAAGACTACGGCTTTCTAGCCGCCTCGCGTGGTTTCTTTTCTTTCTTTCACTCTTTCTTTCACTTTTCTTTGTCATGCATTCTCGAAGATCTCGGTGTGATTTCCGGGTGCCCAGCGCCCCTAATCCGAGGTAACTAGATTTCACAATATAATAGTTGTATTTTGCTATTGTAACTTTTCCGGGGGGGTATAATCAAAACAAAAAAAAATGTTGGAGACTCTTGCCTTCATTTTATGTATCGAGCGAGAATGGAAATTTTATGTGGTTTCTGAATTTATACCAACACCCCAAATCTTAATCCCTACATCCTGTGACACTGTAGTCAATGGCGCAACGATCCTGTCATCAAGGCTGCGATCGCTCACGCTAGACAGCAAGTCATTGTCCGAACTCGAAGTCCACGCGCCGCCACAAGTGGCGACTACTGAGCCACTAGGGTGCAGGATAGTTGAACTGACAACTGAGTCGTGAGATTTCCATCCCCAAGTGTGTGTTATGTCAGTCGTTCCGGTATCGCTGTTACCGATGGGGTCATCCCAAACCAGGACTGTGCCATCCGCGGTGCCAGCCCAAATCTCAAAAGCACTGGCATCGTCACGGCGGGAGGAAGGGTAGAGATCGCATTTTAGCGACTGCTGAGAGTTTGGCGAGCGGCCGGTCAAAGCACAAAGTGGCCGGCCGGTTCCACGGATGTCGTAGACAAGGATTCCCCTGGCGGCACGTTCGTTCACGACAAGATAACGCCCGCACGGACTCCATATCGTTTGTGTAATGCCTGTGCCTTCAACGTCTACTCCGAGATCTCTGGTTGAGGCGCCGGCAATACTCCAAGTGGCTACTGCAGCAGCACTACGCGTGATATCGTACAACCCGACCCAACGCCCCCACGTGCCGGCGGCAATCATGTATGACCCAGAGGAATCTGGAGACGACGATGATAGGCAAGATATGGCACCGGATACGGTCCCAATCCCTCGTTTCACTTTGTTACGTTTAGAATTTGTGGTAGGAATGGTAAAGATGATGCCATCCTCCCCTTCTCGCGACATATCAAAGTAATCAAGTCGTTGAGCCGACCCGCAGAGAAAGTGGCTCCCTGGTGATTGCCATAGTATGGAGAGTGGTCGGATGAACTCCTCGGTCTCATGCTTTACCACACGATAGGATGCAATAGGAAGCACATGCTCGGCGTGGGGGAATAGTTGATAGAGTTGGATAGGGTGGCCCTTGCACCCAACAAGCACAGTCTGGGTTGACGGGTCAGATAGAGCAAAGACAGGTGACGGGGCAGCAATGGATGTTTGGGCCGGCAAAGAGACATGGCTGTATGGCTCGAGATGTTGGCACTCGCCATTCGCCTCTAGGAGGTCCACAGGCAACACAAAGGTTTCAATCCGATTCGACCAAGACGACGTTACAATTGTCGTGCCATCAGCCGTCCATTCAGCACCGTGGAACAGCTTCTTCCAAACTTGCGAAGCATCTAGCGGTGTGTCTACACGATGAGAGGCTTCACTGTCTGTATTGGAAGCCACCAATGAGATGCTGGGGGTGCCTGGCAGGTGTACAGGGACTAGACCACCATCACTTGAAGTATCACGAGGACTCATCTCATCACCCAATGGTATATCGAGGAACCAGGAACCAGAATCGATGTAGGCCACTCCGGTAAACGGAGGATCAACAGTTTGGTAGTAAACACAAGCTTTTGCAGTCGTTATAGCACCATAGTTTTTGAAAAGGATGCGATATCATAGATTTTTGAGCACCAAGCAATTTTTGTCCGAAATAGTGTCGCGGATTTATCGAGCTGCGTCTACTCCGTAGTTTGGATTCCATCTGTCCAATGCTCCATTATTACAGCAGAGTACTCTGTAATAATATGGGAGTACCTTCTAAATAAGGGTGAATATGGGGCCAATATCCACTATTATTTGGATTGTTTAGTAATAACCCGTGCCTGCCAGGTCCTGTCACCACTCGAGTGTTGCTCACCGTCGATGACGCAACAGGACAAGGTGTTGAGGGGCACTAGTGGAAATTTGCTAGTCTCAGTTGCTGCCCAAGTACCTTCAGGCAGAAATGTACACTGTAATGAAGGGAACGTTACTACATTACCATCACACCTAATCAGGTTGCCGCTGCTCCCTGGTTGCCCCCTTGGCGGACTCTAGTTTAGACCTGTGTAAAGGGTCCACATGATTGTACTGGCTTTCAGGCTGGGAAGTCCACTACGGAGTACATGTCTCTCACCACAGTCTGCGGAGCTCCTCTTCCCAACAACCGCGAGTTGCAGCGAGACCTGAGTTGCCGAGAGGTTATAGAGATGCGCATACTCTAGTTTCCTCCATTTCATACAATGCTGTGATTGTCCGGATTGCACTCTGCACATCCTTTCGCACGTCTCTGACAAGTCCTACGCCCTCCCTCGCCAGCACCAGCACCCGTACATGACAGAAAGGACTTCGTTTAGGTCCTGCTTGCACTTTTGGTCGAATCCGTGCACCGGATGAAGCAATCCAAGCGGCAACCACTATTATAGTTAACAGCAGCGCCGGTCCCATTCCTCCGCATTCTTCGCTCTCCGTCTTCGCATTCGCAGTCTATACGCTCGCTAACTTGTCGCCATGTCGTCTCCAAATATCAGGATGGAGGACGTGCTGTTCGCACCGACCGACAGATGTCAGGAAATGAGAGACCTCAATTATGTCAATTTGATTGTGTCTATGTAAGTGCTAAGCCCAGGCAGTCGCGGTGTTCCTAAACGTTATCTCCATGCTTTGTCCCGACTTCCTATGTCCCTACCTCGATCTACGGCAAGTTCTAACATGAAACAGAATCATCGTTCTAGGTCTCTTAATATCGTATTTTCCTCAGCATTACCGGATCATCTCGCGCCGTACCTCTGAAGGCATTTCGCCATATTTCGTTTTGCTGGGTACCACATCAGCGACCTCCGGTTTCGCCAATATTCTTACGACGGGCAATTCGCGCGAGGATATCGCATGTTGCAAGCATGTTGAGACCTTCGAATGTCTCGCCGGCCTTCTCGGGATTGCACAACTAGGTGTCCAGTGGATATGTTTTGCCCTCATGTAAGACTGCGTCTGTTTTTGCAGACTGTCGTATCCCTCTCTACGACGTCGGCTGACCATTGTTTTCTATCCCTCAGCCTTGTTCTGTTCCTCGTCTTCTTCCGCTACGAAAACGACAACGTTTCGGAGGAGATTGTGGATGATCAGCCCAAGTGGCAAACGGCAGTGATAGTTGGCACTGCTTGTCTTGTACATGGTCTTTTCGTTATAATTGTGACGGGAATCATTGCCATTGCAGTCCCCAGCAAGCTCTCGCTATGGGCCGACATGTTGGGAATCATGGCAGCAGGCCTCGCCGCCGTACAGTATATTCCTCAGATCCGAACTACCTATCATCTCAAGCATGTCGGTAGCTTGAGCATTCCCATGATGTGCATACAGACTCCTGGCGGCCTGGTATTCGCTGCTAGTCTCTACAGCAGACTCGGTATGGAAGGTTGGAGCACCTGGGGCATCTACATCTTGACAGCACTCATGCAGGGGACCCTACTGGTGATGGCTGTCTATTTCGAATACAAGACACACCCCAGAGCCGAGGCCCAGCCCCCTCCTTCGCGGTCTTCCTTACGACCACGCAGGCCTAACCCTACCCGAGCATATTCGGAGGGTCTCGAGGACGGTCTTCCTGGCCCGTACACGGCCCATCCAGAACGGTACGCGGACACACCCGAAGAGTTTGAACGCCTCGAGGCCCGTGAGGAACGAGCAGTCGCAAGGGAGAGTAGCCCTCTCCTTAGGCCCGGCGGCATTGGAACGCCCAGAAGAACCTACAACACCAACTCGAGACATTAACACATGTAGTGGTACTTCCGCTCGTGTTTCTACGGGAATTTTTCGCTCATGTTGCTCTTTTTTTCCTTTTGATATCACCACATCACTCTTTCCATTGCATTACAAAAGTCTTCTTGCTAGGGGTATGACTATCGGATTCCAAAAGTAAAAGATGACAGTAATCACTTTCATTACAGGACGCCGGGTCGAGTAACAGCTTACGATACCCGTACTTGGCTCTATCATCATCCCAACCATTTATATTACATGGTTTTCTATGAAAACAACACATCTATGTCTGGATCACAGTTTTGCTAGCGACCGGCTATGGGAGCAAGGAGGTTAGCCTTATACAGCGAATATCATAGCAATTAATTGACTACTTGACCCTTCACAATGGCTTTCTGCAGCAACCGAATCATCCCGCCTTGAAGGGATGCGAACTGGGCTGCGTTTGTTTCAACAGAAATTCTGGATAGGCTAAGTAGGCCAAGAATCGCCCAGATAGTCTGGGCAGCATGATAGGATTATCTAGTTTTCCAATCTGTTTCTCTTCGGAACCTTCCTTTAGACCAATATATGTATCGTCAAAACCTCAAATTATGAAACCCGGTCCTTTGTTGCATCCACACCGACTCGACCTGTCACGACAAATAAACTTCTTAGGGCGATCTATTTCCCGTTACTTGCAAAACGAAGTTCAAACAGAACATGGATACAGCCTTGCCTAGAACTGTTTGATTGTTTGTCAGAACGGGATGGAATCATTCCAATTGGTCTGATCTCTCCCGTGTCATCCCGTTCTTATAGACTATTTTCTTGGATAAGCGATTGCTCTTCAGATCGGCCAGCGCGTGTCAGAGCGCGATTTGCCCATTCTTCAATCATACCAGGCGCCACAGGTAGATAACTGTCACTCATCATTTTAGCCCAGCCTATTAAAGCAACTTCTTGGTATTCTTCGAGCTTTTTTGTCGTCTTTTTATATGGTGTTGGCCTTTTTCTGCTCATTAAATGTTTTGACTTGGTAGGCAAGAGCTTGACGCGACACATTGAACTCTCGTACAATCTTGGCGATATTTAGTTTTTTGTTGGTAATAGCGACCTCAAAAGCCTTCGTTAAAAGAGCCTTTTTATCGTCATGATCCTGAACATTTTTGGAGGCATTTCGATTTTGTTGGATTTGTTACAGAATTAAAAGTCGCGATGCCTTCGAAAAATAGCAAAAGATGTGTGAAAGCAAAATCGCCTGTGGGGAAGCAAAAGGCACAGATATTACTGAAGCCTCGACAGGACATGTATTTATGTAAACTATGTGCATGGGCCAGGGTGTAATGGCTTTGTCTATACCGGGGATGCCAAGGGTTGCATGAGAAAGTCGACCAGGGTCATCTCTTCGTCCTGTCTTTTGTCCACCTCTGCCATCCCACACTTGGCATTTTTCAGCCCAAAGAATTTGGTGGCTATTCTGGTGTGCTTGTCGGGTTTTAGACTCTTCTAGGCATGCGTTCGGCTTTTCCCATTCTGGGGCTGTAGTGTTGGCAGATTCGGGTGGCCAGCCATTGCTGGAAACATTTAGCGTGTTGGTGAAATTAAAGAACCACCATCGAGAACTTTCTAGTGCTATTTTGTAGAATGCCCTAGGAGAATTACCCCGTAATACTCCGTACTCGGAAGCAAATTCCTAGAATGGGGAATAATTCTGGCTAGCAGAGAATAGAAGATGAAGACGTTTCACATCTTTTCGTCTCCAACTACCCCGCCAAGCATAAGCAAGCCTGGGCCTCAAAGCGGGCAAGGGAACAGAATGGAAGAATAAACTGGAGGGAGTTTTACGGAGTACAATCTGCAAAGCCCTCGAGAAACAAGGCGATTAGGATTAAATTGTGCAACTTGTGCTGTAATATTACAGATCAAGGCTGGAAAAATTTGATCGTGTTTTGAATAAATGGAAGGACCCCAACTGCACCTTCCCTTACAGCGTCTCTCCTCTCTCCCTCGTGGTTCTTTGATTTCCGCTTCTGTTTTTTTTTTTTTCTTTTTTTTTCCTCCTTTCAATTGACAAGAAGAAACAATCCCTTTTCGCAATAAACTTGCGCCTTGAATCAGCTCGTCGACTATGCTCTTTTTGCGACGAGCTGATCACCAACCCTCAGAGTCTGGTGCAAACTATGGATATGGAAAACCCAAAATCGACGTCCTGGAACATGGGATTTCCAATCGTCGTCTCACCCATATGATTATCCGGCAGCTACCCAACTGTTACAATGCATTGGATGCGGGCAGTTCTTGTATGTAGGGACAAACCATTACCCTCCTACTATGGGGAGGACTGGCCAGTTCGCATCAAGTGCATGCGTATCATTGTCCCGCGGCTGCCACAATGGACGGTAACCTGAACACCCCCTTCCACGTCTCCCTCGCTGCATCGCCATTAGACCTTTGATCACCATTTCCTTCCATGGGTCTACTTCTCTTGAGCATGATCTTCATCTCCCCCCTCACGACTGGACTCCTGCGACACCCGCAAGTTGCGTGGGGTGTTGGGACCAGACCACTAACTGCGTTTCTCGGCGTTTTGATAAAAGGAACTCGCCTCGCTAACACAGTGTTTCACGAGAATCTCCCTCCTTTTTTTCAATTATTTCTCTTTTTCAAGTCCTTTCTGTCCAGTCCCTCACTTTGAAACATAACACCCTAGTGCACACTCATTTCCCAGAAGAATACATCCTTCCCAGCGTGCCAATCCCGGTCATTACTTCGTCCATATTCCGATACAGTCCCCTGTCGATAAATGCGAACAGAACGTCCGACCAAGTCTTACCATCTCTTTTACTGTCAATGACAGGTTTCTTACACCTAATTCCACAACAATATATATGCCAAGATATACTCGACGAATACGATTAGAAATCACGGTTCTCTAATCACCCACTGGCCCATTCATTTGTCGTTCCAGCCCTTCGGGGGCACGCCAGATCAGTACATCCATCTATTTCATCGCCGACACACTCCTCAGATCACCCACCATGCGGCTTGAAAGGAGAATTAACAGTCCCCCCTGCCCTGAGGGTGATGGCACCACGCTTGGAGCGCAACTCAGTTTTGAGATCGCATGTGGCAAGACGGTAGAGGGCGAAGTGCTAGACACGCTGGATGCGGCCAGTCTATCCCAATGTGTAGAATTATGCGCCAGTTTCCACCCTCGGTGCGATGGTGTCACATATAACTCGCAGGAAAAATGTAGACTGAAAAGGAACGTTGCTTCCGGCCCGCCACAGGAGAGTAGATTCCTCGATGCTGCAATCGCCCAATATCCAGCTTCAGTTCCATCTTCGTGTTCGAATGGCAGCAGAGTTGCCGGTAACAGCAACTTCGATGTCTTCTGTGGTCAAATTTTCGAAGGGGGCGACTTGCAACAAACACATCACCTCACATTCAATGCTTGCCTTCAAGATTGCGCATCCCGGCCAGACTGCCGAGGTGTTTCTTTTGAACCAGATCTCACAAGGGGTTTCATGAATTGCTATCTGAAGTCAGAGATTTCTTCTACTGGCCTAGCAGGGCTGGCCGGGATTGATTCGGCCATCGTCAACAATGCGGCACCTCCGCCGGCTGCGGGCCCGGCACCTGTGAGTAGCCATCTTTCTAGTAGCCTCAATAAGGGGAATGGTGTCCAATAATGATGGTTGCCAGCCTTGCTAAACATATTCTATTATAAGGCCCCCAGCGCGTCACAAAGCCCAGCCCCGTCACCAGCACCAGGCTCAACCCTTGGAGGCATCATCTTTACGCCATCTGGTGCCACCGACATCAGCACGCGGACCCTCATTTCGCTTTCAACCTCTGCATCTCAGGTTGTCAGCATTACTCAGGTGGTCACCGTTCCGGTAACAAGCTATGTCCCGGCTGCCACAAACAGCGCCGACATGGCCGCCCAACAACCATCAAAGACAAGCACTTCTTCTACCAATTTATCATGGGTTGCGGCACCTGTGGTTGGCGGAATCGCCGCTATTCTCATGATTGTTGTCATGTTCATCTTGTTCCGCAAACGACGAGCTAAGTTGGATCAGAAGAGCGCCAACGGGGATAGTAGGTGGAGGCAGCAGTTCTTCATGTCGGGAGGACGAGAGTTGGCATCAAGAGGCAATCGCGGCTCCACTGCCCAGTCCCGGCGACCGCGGAGTACAGAAAATTACGACCTTCACAGCCCGGATGGCAAGCCTGAGGACCTATCCATGCCGCGGTACGAAGTACGGGCGGGTAAAGTGTTATTGCGGAGCACCACAGATGACCTCTCCTATTTCCAGGGGCCAAAGTAGGATCCCGACCTGCAGGAAACGCGCTCCTCCTCATCCCATGGTACACAACCTTTCTCAGATAATCAGTTCTTCTTTTCTTGCATCGAAGGGCATCTCATTCCCCTCTCCCTTCTCTCATTCTCCCACATCTCATCACAACAAAGTTAATCTTAAAGAGCATTGCATATGTCATGGTGTTAAATTTGGGTAAAAGCCAGAGGATGTTTTTTTTTTCTCTTCGTTCTTTTGCATATCCCACGGTTCTTGCCCAGGGATTTCTTGTCATCCATTTTTCAAATCGCATCTCGCACCATCTTGCATAGGATACCAAATCTTTATCAACCTCTTGATGCAATTTGCATGTAATATATTATCGTATTTACATACAGTTTACACACTGTTGGGGGTTTCTCCCTTCAATCGTTCTTTTCTTTTAAGTGAAGACGGTAATTAACCAGTCTAAAGACGCTTCTTTCGTCTGCCATTCAATTCCAATTCTGCCTTAACAGGGTGCTTGTACAGTTATGGAGAGCCTCGCTGAATTAATTTCAATTAAACCATATTCGGAATAGTGATGATCGATATCTGGGGCATGGCAATCTGCTCATGCATGATTGGCCAGAGAGTCGCCACAGCTAGGGCCACATTGACTCCGGTGACATCCCCCAAACCGACAACCACAGAGTCTCTTCGACTTCGAGCGCGCCGACGGTATTGGACTTTTCCGTGGGATATTCCTGTTCTATTCGGTCTCTCAAGAAAAATTCCGGGTCTTTAGTCGGAATTGCACCTGATTCTGATTCGGGACTGTTCGTTGCCAGGCTTCGTTACCCGCATTAGTTCAATTTGGCCTTTAGCCAATTGGGGTGCCCACACCACTATCCGGACGAACACGCAGCCTACAACGGTCACGGCTCTTATCGGAACACCGAAACCTAGAATTTATCTACTGGGTTGAGGATAGGAATATCTCGAGCATCACATACTACAGCTCCAGGCTTGCGAGATGGTTGTTCAGTATACTTCCAAGCCCCCGCCGGGATCGCCAACCCCGCCTCAAACCCCCGCGATTGCTATTCCGCAATCGCAGGCGGAGGGCATCGATATCGATGCCTGGACGGTGCAAGCTCTAGAGTCTTTGAGCGTGTCGCCTTCCGCACGAGGAACTGGCACACCATTGGCCATTCCGCTTGATGACGAGGGTCATGTCAAGGCTGCGCCAGTACAGCGCCAACGCCCTTCGCAGGTTGTCCGGAGAACGCCTTCGGCCCGGGATAGCCTGCGAAGACGCGAGGCTCTTCTCAAGGGAAAGGAGGGAAGCAGACAGCGACGACGCTGGGAGAATGGTAAATGAGCCCCGCCCACCTGTAACATTAGCCTACAGCTCGTCTTCAAGCTGGCATCGTTAAGAATGGTATCCCATATGATGTCTAAGTATCACCTGACCAAACTCAATTTAGATCGTCTCATCAATGTCCCAAATGCTCAGCCTCCCCTCGCATCTGACTGGGAGGTACAGCCAACACACCGCGTCTTGACAACGGTGCCCTATCACATTGCGCAGCACTGGGAAACTACATTGCGCAGACGAACCGAGGAGCGATTGACCGCGCGTCAAATAGCGCAAAAGAAGCGCCAGCGCCGAAACGGCGTTGCTACGGGCCTCGGCGTAGGAGAAGTCCCCCGAGACCTTCGAGAGTTTGCAAAGCGTACGCCCATCGTTCGCGGTTGGGTTAGGGCTCTTGAGGAGCCTGTTCGAAAGTTTCTCGAGAGCCAGAGGGACGCGGAGAATACCAGTGCTGCAAGTGACGAGGACCTCGACGATGAAGAGCAAATTTTGTTTGCGGGTAGGAAAGATGCCTTGCGGGAAATAAAGAGCAAAGATTCGTGGAAGACGGCAAGGAGAGAAGTTGGGAAGGAGGCTGTCGAGGTCGGCATGGTCTTTGATGATTTAGGGGAAGGAGAGACCGCTGCATTTAAGTAAGTTGTCATTTCCCTTTTCTTCCGGGTTTTTTCACGTTGTTTTTTGGGTTGTCAGCTAGGACTATTCTCTTGAAATTTTCTCCCCTTTTTAGAAAAGAAACAAAAAAAAAACCAGACCTCATTACTGACACTCTATTCTAATAGGCGCTGGCTAACGCACTCTATCTCCGAGTATTATGGCCTCTCTTCGCGTTCAGTCACGACAGGAACTCCAGAGCGCCGTGTCGTCTATGTTGGAGTGAAAGCAATTGGAGACAAGGTTGGCGCGGAAGGCACAACTCGCCCTTGGGAAAATGTTCCTCGTCCATTGTGGGAAGTGTGTTAATAACAACAAGGGCGCATGGTCTAGTGGTATGACGGATCCTTAGCATCGATTACCCCACAACGGTTCTCCTGCCTGGATCAGGTCGAGGGTTCGATTCCCCCTGTGTCCACCAATTTGCCTTGGTCCCATAGCTCAGTTGGTTAGAGCGTCGTACTAATACAGAACCTCCTGTGTTGAGTAATGCGAAGGCCGAGAGTTCGAGCCTCTCTGGGACCAATATTTTTGATCTTGAACAATTCCGCTTTTTCTTTTTTTGGTCTAGAATTCTCAGTAAATGAATGACATTCTGCTTCCGTCATCTATATTGTGCACTGAACTGTCGTCATTGGGATTGCAGTGGTTTTTTTTTTCTTGGCAGGAATGTGCTTGTGATGCTGGGCTGGACGTTACATAGTCAATCTGGAGAGTATTGGATTGACGCCCCGATATCCTCAAACACGCGGCAAAATAATCCGGAAGACAAAGAGGGTCGAATTATTACGTATTGGAAGAATTCCATGATGTATGTGCTCAATGCAGCCTTAAGACTATTTCTAGACAATTGCCATCCATTGTTGATGATGTACGTCTCGGAGGACTTGGAGCTCATTACCTCGGGGACGTACATATACTACTACAACGGCCATATTGTTTGTTCTCCTAAATTGTGCAGTATTTAGAGCCTTGGTGTGATGCAAAGTATGTTATATTACATATCTGGTGGTTGAGAGATACTTGTTATATCTGTTTTGCCTCCTCAAAACCGAGGGACGCAATCTACATCAGTCTACACAGAGTCTGTTCAGAATTATCAACATCGATACAACTCTTTCTAGATATATATAGTCGTATTATCATCAGGCTGGCTGAGGTTCTTCCAATGCTTCGATCTGTCAGTATCACACTAAATGTGGCCTGAGTGCAACATATAGCCAAATACCACAAAACCTTTCCTTCACGAAAATGGCGAAGTAGACAAGGCGGGATAACGAACACAATGGTCAGGGCCGAATAACGTTGTGTCAATATTGGGAAGGCACAGGTAATGGACCTTTTTGGTTGTGTTATTGTGTATCGATTCTATAGGCACAACAATACTGACCTTTTTTTCGCCTTCTCCTCACGTTGCCCTCACCTCCCTCAAGTAACAACAACAACAACCACAATACTTGGATTTCGCAACCTCCATTTACCATATACCTTCCCCCCTCATCCTTCACCAACACGAAAAAGAGGTTCGTGGCTCGTCTGCTCTGGGATTCATTCATATGGTCCTTTGGGCAACAATAACTTGGAATAAAAGGTAACCTTGCCTTCCGTGACCTCTGCATTTTCTAGACTCCTGTTCACGGTATCCAGCCACTTCCTCTGCAATCCTAACAAACAGTACTCTTAGGAGCTATCAGCTTGGTCTTTACTCTTTGGTCTTGGCTATTGCCAGAGCGAACACTTTTCTTCAAAGTTATTCCCTATAGACTTCGAGACGCTTCCGTCTCTAACAACAAACTCGCTCCGAATATCGCCATTTGCTAGGTAAAGAACACTTCCTTCTTCAGTAGATAACTACTACGGCATCTAATCCAGTGCAGCAACCAACTATGGCCCGTTTTGAGGAGATTTTTCCTCATTTGAGGTTCGACGCAGGGTTTGGGGCCCTTGATAGCACCCACAACTGCGTTGATATGACCATCAAACCCAATACTACCACGCCTGCAACTGAAAGCTTGTCTGGCAAGGAAACCGGATCCCAGACAACTTCCGTGAACCGCGTGAAAACCCCCATGCCTGGACTCACTGCCCCTCTGGGCTTCGGTTCACGGGCTCAATACCAGAGTTCGCTCGGTCAGGTGTTCCGTGATATCCACCCGGACACCTACAGACCCCAGCAGATGAAAGAAGGCACTTTTGGTGATAACTATAAAGGAAGGTTGAATACTGAGGTCGGATCCAATGCTATGTTTGCCTCGCCAAACATGATCGACCCCTTCGCCCAGTCGATTGGAACTTTCATGAACCCCGACAATGCCATGACTGAATCCCCGTTCATCTTGAACTATCCGATCAACCACCCGTTTGATTACACTGGTCCTTTGCCGTCGTCGATTCCGCCAACTTACCCATGTGTCAGATGCGGAGAAAGTTTTGAAGTCAAGAAGCTTCACGTTCTCAACTGCGGCCACAGCTTGTGTGCGGATTGCCTTACCAAAGTCGTCAATGAAGGTTGTATCAAAGTTTTCTGGGACTGGTATACAGTCACCAACTTTGTGAGCGTCTTCACTTTCACCGACTCCGACTTTGAGGATCCCGATTTTTCCACCGGCCTAGAGCCCGCCATCTTGACTAAGCTCGGCTACATCTGGGGTCTCGCGGGTTGGGCCTGTTGCGGTCGGATCATGCCGCTCACCAACTTCCTATGCTGCCTCACGAGCAAGGATCGTGTTCTCTTTAAGATCGTCTGGAACACCCTCCTTGGATTGGCAAACCGACAGTTGGCGTCTCAGCCACTTCCCGAGGTCGTCAAGGAGGCCTTTACCACCGACACAACTAGCGAAAACATTCAGCAAGCCAAAGAAGGAAGCAACGTCCTCAACACAGAAGCTCCTGCCGCCGCAGGAACGCCCACTTTTGTTCCACCTAGTGTCCCCTCGAGCATTCTGTCGCCTCCCAACACGGCAGACGATATGGACACCAGCATGAGTGCAAGCACTGCCTCTGTGGCAACAACTAAAACCTCCAACACGAGCGTTGTCGATTCTATCGACACCATGGCGGCAATTGATGCTCTCTTTGAGCCCACCGTCGACGGCATGCCCCCTTATCCAGAGTGGTTGGATATGGAAAACTGGGAATTCGATGAGCTTCATCCTCTCTTCATGCCTGATGACTCCCTCGAGGTGGCTGATAACCCTACAACCGGATATTGAAAAGGAAAAAGGGGGCAAAATACAAAACCAGTATAAAAAAAGACTTGGCTGAAGTTGAAATGTCTTGGACGTCACCCTAGGATTATCAACCGCATTTTCGGAGTTTGGTCACGGCGAAAAGGGAAAATGCAATGAGCGGTTCGGCGCGGGAGTAAAAGGTGGTGGAGCGATGCCAGAAGCAGTTTGTTCCGATTGACCTCTATCTTCTGCTTTTTCTGTCCTCCGATTTTCTTTCTCTTCTCAAATCGTGTAGTTTTGACCATCTTTTGTATTTCCTTCTTGTCTCTCTAAGAGGATTCTATTCTAATTTACTCCCCTCAATGCAATGCATGATTATCCACAAGAATTAATTCAGAATTAACTTAACTTATGGTTGCGAATAGACTGGTGCGTGTAATTCCATCTGAGATCAAACGTCGGGATTGTGTTTTGGAATCGAGTATCTGTAGGTTACGCTGACTCGTTTTTGCGTGTTTGTCTGTCCAAGCTTTTACTTTATCGTGGAGGGGAAGACGCACTCGAAGGGCCGCCCGCTCAGCTTGTCAACCGCGTACAGCTGTTTCGGCCCCCCCCCCCCCACTCACCCCTCTGTTGAGAGGAGCCCCACTCATGTGTACCCACTGTTCATTCTGCCTGCCTGAGGCATCCAGTGGGATACCCCTGGTTTTCCTGTAGCCGCGCATCTTCGGATGCTGGGTCATATCCTTGGATGCTTGGTCCGATCCTCGGACGCCTGGTCAGCTAGGCTTGGTCATCTCTTCGGCAGTTGATGGGAGAGCTCTTTGCTTCTTCTTCTTGTGCCTATATCTAGGCTTAGGTTTCCCACTGTTTCGTCCGTAGTCTTAGGATAGTCAACGTTCTCCACTTCTCCCTAGTTTCATCAGTTATGAGCCCGGTTGCCTTTTCACTTTTTTGAAAAACCATCACCAGATCCTGATTTATCTTTTACGATCTTCCTCTCGCGCCTTGCGAATCACCAAGAGACTTAGAGCAAGTGTTTCGAGGCGTTCCCTGCACACACTCGGCCTAACCAACCTGGCAGTTCTACGCAGGTCTCATCAATTTCTCATTTCACTACTACACTAAAAAATTTTTTTTTTTCTTTTTCACTTATCGGACTGTCCATTACACACTCTACAACAATGGCCTCTCGCAGTTCCGAATATGGCCTCCCGGCCCTCAACAACATCACACAGTGGCCTGCCTGGCTCCAAGCGCTGCACAACGCAGCCACCATGGAAGGAGTCTGGCCCGCTTTCGATCCTGAGGGCCCCGCCTACAAAGCCACGCCGCGTCCAGTCATGCCTACAAGGGATGAAATTGCCTCTTCCCCTTACCTTGCCCAGGCATATACGCTTGAGTCTGCAGAATGGGACCGCACCAACACGCGGATCCGCCGTCTTATGATGGAGGTCCGCGACTCTGTCGATTATCCCGCCAAAGGGACGAGGCTGGGAAGCATCGTCAACCCCCAGCAGCTCATCCAGACGATCCAAAAAGACGTCTGCCCGAGCTCGGCGCCCCTGCAGACACATCTGCACCAGAGCTGGAAGTCTCTGCTCATAAAGAGCGTCGACCACCGAGACCTCCAGCAACACTTCACCACGGCTCTCCCCCTTCTAGAGCAGTACCTGACATTCTGCGACACGTCACCACTGGCGCCAAAGGTTGAAGCCCTAAGCTTTATCCGGCCGTTACATCACCTCAGTGACGCGCTCTATCACAAGGTATACGAACAACTGTCTGACGATACCTTGCCGACACATGCGGTAATCGAGATTCTCAGCGACTACCGCGCCCGGCTCCTTGGTATTCCTCAGCCGGAGTCGTTTATCAGAGCCAATGCAGCTTTCCAGGGACAAGGCTCTGGTAGGCCCAAGACGGAGACATCTACGCAAGACTCTTGCCCTATGTGCGGAAAGAGGCATCGACCGCGCAAGGATTCTACCCCCTGCTGGGCGGCGGTTGCCGCGATTGACCCCTCGGTGGTACCGAGGCAATACAACACGCCTCGTTACACGTCGCAGTCTGCTGTGGCCGAGGCAAGGGCCTGGATCAACCGATCCGCGGGTAACAGGAGGATCGTGACAACATACATCTCGACTCTCCGAGCGTCTGCCCAGAACACCATGACCCCATCGGGCAACGGAGCACCCGACTCCGTCTGGAGCGCCCTCGCGGCCATCGCCACTCACACTCGACAACCAGCCACCCCGGCCGTTGCTTTCACTGCACATTCCACTGACCTCCGAAAGCAATACATCATCGACACCGGCGCCACGGCCCATATGCTGCGATCCACAGACCTGTTCACCGACATCAGGCCATATACGGGTCCTCCAGTCGCCACCGCAAACGGGCCCCTACGCCCCGACGGTATTGGCACGGCCGCTTTGGAATTGGCCCATGTCAGGGGTGGCACATTCACGATCCTGCTGCATGACGCACTCCTATGCAGCTCGATGGACATCAACCTGGTCTCTGGCTACCGCCTGCTACGGAGCGGTCTGCACTTCAATACCAAGACCCTCCGACTGTATGCCACGTTAAACAACGTCGATACCGACGTGGCGTTCGTTGACGAGGTAAATTCTGGCACTCTTTTTGCACTCCGCCAGAGCCCTCGTCAACTCGCTCTCGCTCCAGTGGCTCAGTCGGGCACATCGAAGCCCGTCGACGTTGTGACCTGGCAACACCGTCAACGCAGTGACAGCTTCGACACCACCGCGCTGGCACTGCCACTTCCACTCGTGCTACCACCCATACCATCAGCCCCCTCACAGCATAGCCTGGCGGAACCCGCCGCTGCTACACAGGAACAGCTGGTGACACCGATGTCCCCCCCCCCAGACAACGGTAGCACTTCCGGGGACACTCCAGTCAGCAACGAGCCTGAGCCTCCATCGCCGCCTTACCTTACACCAGCGGCCAGCTCACCCTCCTCTGACGCAACCATCTCGGCGCCAGCCTCTCCGATTCCCACGTCGCACGACGATACCATCACTACCGTGCCAGACGTGCAGGAGCTGGGCCACGACGCAACCATCTCGGCGCCAGCCCCTCCCACACACGAGCCTGCCCCCTCATCGTCTCATCCTGCCCCCTCAGACCTCGGGGACCAGGATGAATCCCCCATTATCGACCAGCCGGATGCCGCACCTCCTCCAGCAATTCCAGTACCAGCTCCGGGGGTGCTGCGCAGATCCCAACGGTGTGCCACAGCCAAGGCGACTCCGAAGCGCTACGCGCTAGCGGCGCTCGCACGCCCACGCCTTGACCACCTTCCGCCTCCCCCAAATCGCGTACGTAAGGCTCGGATCTGCGTTAGGGGCGACCCTACTTTCTGGGGCTTCGTCATTCTTCTGCGATTTAGTATTTCTTTACAACCTAGGATATCTTTTCTTGCTCTCGCCTGGACTTCCTTTGTATTCTTCATTAGCTATCACTACTGGTTTCTCTGTTCTCCTCTCGTTTTTGTTCCAGCTTCTTCGAAGCTGCGGGGGTGTGTTGAGAGGAGCCCCACTCATGTGTACCCACTGTTCATTCTGCCTGCCTGAGGCATCCAGTGGGATACCCCTGGTTTTCCTGTAGCCGCGCATCTTCGGATGCTGGGTCATATCCTTGGATGCTTGGTCCGATCCTCGGACGCCTGGTCAGCTAGGCTTGGTCATCTCTTCGGCAGTTGATGGGAGAGCTCTTTGCTTCTTCTTCTTGTGCCTATATCTAGGCTTAGGTTTCCCACTGTTTCGTCCGTAGTCTTAGGATAGTCAACGTTCTCCACTTCTCCCTAGTTTCATCACCCTCCTCCCCCACACAATCCTGTCAAGCTTCTACTCGTACGAGTACAGCCACCACCACCAGCATCAGCATCAGCACGCGCCACGACTTTGTTGCTCCCTTATACCAACAACCCGCTACTTGGCTCTCGAATTACTTATACCTTGGACGCATCATATATCTTGAATTGGCCTCGGTGTCAATGGCGCTCCCTCAACCTGTTGGGCTAGTCCCCAGCGAAGTCGCGTTCCTCTGCGAGATGGAACTTGTGACTGTCGTGCCACGTCAAAAGCTAGACAGCATTGACCTCTTAAGTGTACGTGTATTTGCGATTGATTTCCCTACCTCTATTATCGGGCCCTAACCATATGGAGCTCTTAGGGTGCCACCCCCGTCCTACGTCCCCCTCGACGCAGCAACCTGCCTCTCTGGCTCGCCCTCCTCCTAAAGAAACAACGACGCGCGAATATCGTGCCACCGCCTTGGCTCCAACCCTCCTCTCTCAGAGATGTTGTGCTTCGCGAAACTGTAGAGGACCCGGAAGCATTTTCACCGCCCCCGCCGGCAGTACTACGTTCTGACGGACGTGGACAAGCCTTGGACCCAGGGGCCGAAGCCATGCTCTCACCGCCCTTTCTACCTTCGTGTACTTCGAATTCTCCCGAAGGAGCATTGCCATATCACTGGCTAGAAATGTCGGAAATGCTTCTTGCCCACGCTGCTGACGACATACCCTCCGCGGCCGAAGTTCGGTCGCTGCTCAAAGATTTGCAAGAAGTCCGCGCCGCTAAAATGCGCGCCAGCACGGCACTCCTAGAGGAAGGAGTCGCTGGAGTCATGAGTTTACGGGGAGTTGGCGCAATGGAGCTCGCTGAGAGTCGAGGCTTTGTGCTCGGTGTTGTGGATGGCGTAAGGAAACTTGGCGCCAGCGCCGAAGCCACCAGACGCGAAGAGGAAGAAGCCGGTGGTGGCAGCGAAGAGGATGAGAGTGACGAAGACATGGGAATATGAAGTCTCTGACACGATGCCACTAAACCGGCGTATGAAGGTATTTCCACTGGCTACAGTAAGGGTTGCCGGCGATCACAGACGGTACTCAGGTGGAAATGTAGAAACCCGATCCAACGTCATTTGCCACCGCCTGATGGCAACGCATCATGGCCACCTAAAACCATCACATCACGATTCCGCCTAAGCTGTCATATGAGAGTTTCATTCAAAAAGGACCCGCTACCAGCGTAAGCATATTGCTTACCCTCGGCTTGACAATGCAACGGATAGCCATCACCCATTTGGCAACAAAGCCCAAATATGACTCAACAACAAGGCATCGGGCAACACTCAGGCGCACCCTATTGGTTATTCTCGAGTAACTCCTGCCAATCTACTCTCTACAGAGTCTAAACTGTCAGTGCCCATAATGAGGCAGCTCAAGCTAAAGAGAAGGAAAAAGCAAGGCACAAAAATCAAGCCAACCCATGCATTCACTCTTGGTTTTTGCGAATGGAAGTTGTCAAATCCGAGAATCGCATTGGATCGGATCTACGGAGTAGATCCTTTCGGTTGCTCGAGGCTCACCGTCAGGTTAAAAAAGGCAGTTAGGTAGTCTCGCATGAAGGCCCGAGTGTCTAATCAGCCTCTCTGGCTATTGGTAGGCGAGGTCGAAGCGGGGCACTAACGAGTGATGGCCGAAACGAGATGGCTGAAAGAGAAAACTGCACGAAAGAATACATCATCTTTCCTTTCAAAGATATGTGTGCATCTCTTCAGAAAAGTCCGGCCTGGTCTTGGGTGACAGGGGTATTGAAGAATTCTGGTGGCCAAAAAAAAAAGAAACGAATGAAGGGAACAAAGCAGGGAAAAACTCCCGAAAGGACAAAGAAAAAAGCAAATTTCGTGTGAACCCCGAACAAGCTGGCCTGAGACCTGGCCTCTTCCCCTTTCTCTTCTGGAAAGCCTTTCGGGGGCGAGAGCCCCTGTCAATCACGACTCCACCATGACAGGGAAACATATCTCGAGTCCCAAGACGATCAGTTCAACGTTTGATACTCCGTACACGTAGTACTAATACGGAGTAGTACTATTAGTAGGGAAACAATCCCGGTCTCAGCTCGGCACTTTTCCCCCCAGAGGGTGACAGGGGTAACTGGGATCCAGTTTGTTTCTAGATCTGAACTGTATCATCAGATTGCTGAAGAAACGTTCAAACCAATGCCATCAAGTCTGAGCAATAAACTAGATAAGATAGAGTAAATGAAAATATAGAAATATATGCATGGATGTAATCTTGTTAAACGAGCCAAAAATACGGCCAATGCCTCGACCCCTTCCTGTCGATAGTACCTGTGGAAGAGGGGACTACCGGGGGTAATGCGGCCCCAAAACACAATACTCCGTACTTACTCCTCGACTTCTAAGTCCGGGCGGAACCAGGCTTTCAAATACGGAGTATCAGCGATTGAAGACTCGGATCTGACCGTTGCCGAAAGTCGAGGTCACCGAACCGAGACAATGGCTTCTCTGCCTTACACTGCATTTTCGCCGCATACCAAGCTTGGCTTCAGCTAACAGCCACAACAGAATGGACAATAATACTCCGTAGTCGAAAATACAGGCTAGGGTGCGATGGTCCATTGGTTCGCTAAGTAGGCTTCTTGCCAGGGTTAGTAGATATGACTCGTCGCAAGGATCGAGTTGATGGTGTTATTTATGATATTTTGCCCTTAGCTATTAACTTTTAGGCCGTAGTTCATAATTTAGAAGAAGGAAAAAAGACATCACATGGCCTATTTAGGCTTGAGTGTTGCATAACACTTGAAGAGGCCGCTTAGCACGAGTAAGCAACAAGGTGGTGAGAGAGGGCCGGCCAGCCACCATTGAGCCAACCCATACTATCATCACTTCATGTATCTATCCCAAATCTTACATTCCTTTAGCTTTAGAAAGAACCTAGATCTGTAATTTGTGACAGAACTAACCTCAATCTTGTCTAGGCTTCGGAGAGCATCTCCCCTATAACGATAACGAGGATCTTTTAACAGGCACCCAAAAAGGGCGAACAGAACTAAAGTTCTCGGCATCACCTGAAAAGTTCTCCTCAAATACACCTAGCTAGAACTAACCTATGGCTCGCTAAGTAAACATGACCATACCATATCTCACCTGATTCAAACAACAACAGGAGAAAACCTCCTATCGGAATGCAAAGATTCGTAAAAACCCCAAGTAGCAAAGGACCCCATCGCATCTCAACAGCTGACTTTCCCAATAATCCCGACAACCACAAGTCTCTCGGTTATCGACAGAAAAAGAAAAAGATGGCAAGCGATCCGGCAGGTCTTCTTCTTGTCCTACGGAGTATATCCGGGGATACATACGCTCCTTACGCTCAGTGAGAATCGGAGATAGTATCATCTCGAGGCCCTTTAACGGCCTTGGTATGTTCATTGGAAGCTGAAAAGTCTCGAGTTCAATAGCTCGTCGAAAAAAGAAAGAAAGAAATGGGTAAATCAAAGCATCACGGGTCATCAAATGTTCAGGCCATGCCAGTTGGTCTTTGGTTGGGACGAGAAGTATATAAAGCCTCAAGAGAACACTTATTTCGAGATGAATATCGCACTACAAATCGCACACTTCCTCAAGAAACCACCTCAATACTAAATACACATATTCTCCATCATAAATATATTCTATCCAACCGAGTATCAAAACATTCAACAAAGATGCGAAACGAAGTAATCCTCCCCGACGGCCGCCCTCAATCCGGCTGGCCAGGAAGATGCCACCACATGGAGCCAGCCGTGAACAAAAGGGTCACTGAATTCTTCCTACAAAACTGGAATTTCAAAGGTGACAAGGAACGCAGCAAGTTTGAGCGTCAGGGCCTAGCTACTTGGCATTGCTGCGCTTATCCCGACTCCGATGATGATCGCATCGAGATTGGAGCGCGGTTTACCGTCCTCCTCTTTCTTATTGACGGTAAGACTATGAACTTTTGGCATCACAAAAGCTGTTTTGGGCCCTTCTAATAATGACTTTAGATGATCTTGACCACATGTCTTTCGCACAGGGCACTCAGTACATTGAAAAGATTATTGCCATTGTCAGAGGAATGGCCATGCCCGACAAAAACGTACCTGCCGAGTGGATGATGAAAGACATCTGGGACGAGATGCGAATCATCGATAGAGTTCTAACAGACGACATGGTTGTTCCCGCTATTCTCTTCTGGCGTTCCCAGGTTACGCCCGATCGATTGACTTCCAAGACGCTACGCTCTTATCTTGCTTACCGTGAAGCCGACATTGCCTCGGAGTGAGTATTATTATTTTCTCCTTTTCCATGTATACTACCTTCAGGGACTATTACTGATGCGAAAATTGCACTCTGTCGTAGACTGCTGTGTGCCATCCAGCGCTTCTCCATGAAATTGCACGTGCCCATGCAGGAAATCATCAACACGCACAAGCTCCACAAGAACTACAGCAACTACATCACAGTAGTCAACGACATTTGCAGCTATGACAAGGAGGTCAGAGCCGCCCAGGAAGGGCACGAAGGCGGCGCCATTTGCTCCGCCGTACAAGTCCTCGCCGACGAAGCCAGCATCTCGCCCGAAGCCGCGAAGAGAATCTTGTGGTGTATGTGCCGTGAATGGGAAACATACCATGAACAGATGGTGGAGAGTTTTAGGGAGAGAGCTTCAGAAGAGTTTCTACGTTATGTGGAGGGCTTGAAGTTCCAGATCAGCGGCACCGAGATGTGGAGTCTCACAACATTTCGATATAACAATCTGGAAACCAATTAGCTAACAATTCTTCCTGATTGGCTTTCAGCAGATAGGCAGTGCCAATAATCAGAGTGTTTCCTTGCTTCTTGGTCATGTCCTTGTAGTTTGTGAAGTGGTAATTCGTAGAGTGTTGCCCCCTGCCCCCCGAACCAATGGCTGTCACATCTTCAAATCCTCATCAGCGGACTGGCAGGAATTGGCACCCAGCTCTATTTTTGGAATGTGGTGGCTCTACGGTCTCGGTCTTTGTGAATGGCCGTAGGCCACTGCTAGGCCACTGCCTACAGCAACTCGGCTCAGGATCACAGTCATACTTCGTATCTGGACTCAATCGGGAGTGTCGATATATACGTGGATAGCTGTGGAAACATCAATTTCGGAAGGGCGGAGAGTAACGATGTGTTTTTCGACCCCTGTCATGAGTTTGGGTAGGCTTTATTGCATGTGCTACACCCCCTTTGAGAAGGACTTCGGCCGTGGTGATTCAAAGCCCCCGGCTTTCTTTTGGATTCAAGGGATGGTAACCAGCCAGAGTGGCCTTTCGGCAAATTTGCCAAGGGTGATGTGGTGAACTATTGAAGCCAAGTGTCTCTTTTCCAAGAATCCGAGTGACACGGATCAGTTGTTGCTACTCCATCCCCCCTGGGCCCCCCTTTTGTAATGTCCAACCAGTGCGTGCGCTCGCTTGTGACGCCATGGCTTCAAGTTGAAAACCGATGTGCGGCACAAGACTCATTTCCGTCCGCCGCAACGCAATCATTACGAACTCGGGAAAGCCCTTCAGTCAACTATGGAGCTTTGTCTGCGACATAGGTGGCATGCTTCCTGGACTTGCCCACATCCCGAGACGGTCTGTGAAAAAGTTCAGCGGACGTGTGGAAGTGTGTGCAAATAGATCTGCAGGAACAATGCAGGAACGACTTGGTTCCATCTTCTGCCGCCGGGGATAGGAGGTCAGTGTAGCATTCAGGCAAGGAATTGGCCTCGTGGTAAACAAGAACCCGGCCCAGTCGTGATGATCTGGCCAATCAGGCCAGACCAGTAAGTACTACCATGAGGGGATCAGCTCAGGGGTCTTTCCTTCTCTCTCTCTCATTCGTCGATATCAAAGCCAGGGGGGCGCCATTTCCCTAGATCATCTCATAAGACAGGCCGTTAAGTGTGCAATCAGTCAGTTAATATCAATAGGGTCGTCCTTTTCCATGGAACCTCCCGAGGACGGGAAGCAATTGAGTGTAACCTTCATTCCTCTCCCCTGCTTCGCTGGTCCTCCCCACACACACGCAGCAGGGGGCTTTAGATCCACATTCTTCAACACCATTCCAAGAGAGGAACAGCGCTCAATAGTGTTCAAGTGGAAATCACACTTCAATGTCTTGAAAGTTCGCGAACAGACTGACAGGATGCCGCGTGAAAGATATCCAGTCGGTCGACACGGTTCGCTCAATGATGCAACCTTGACCGGCCGCGGGGTCAGGGCGTCGTCAGCCCCTCGATTTCAGCCCAGATTCGAAAAAAAGGGAAAGCAGCTCATGAATCCAAAATAAAATAGCAAGTTGAGCTTCTTCATTCCCGGCCCTTTGACTGGCGCCTCTCTCCCTCCTATTACCCCTTCATTTCCCTCCCACTTGCCTGCTGGGATAAAATTCCTTGTCAGTGGGTAACGGTGTCTGAATAATGGCATGCATCATCGCGATGCAACGATATTTACCGAGAAGTAAATGGGAAACAATACGCGGGTGCTCCATAGCGCATTTGGGGAAGAGCAGAAAATAGGAGAAAACTCCAATGCCGAAGCCAGTCACAGTTATGGCAGTGTGCGGTCGGTTTTGAGCAATATTTGTTGCATTCAGCTCACAGATGTTGACATAAAGTTGGCGATTTTACATAGAATGAAAATAATGTCGAAAAGATAGAAGCCGCCTCCATTGGAAAGTTGGAAACATGAATATGTGCCCAGCCCACTCGTAATTTCTAGGTAATATTTATCGAGAATCGAGAGCGACTGGTGCTCAAATTGTCTAATCTTTCGGTATCCTCGTATGTGCTTAGCTTGTGCGTTGCATCGATTTGGGGAAGATATCTTCGATACACCTCTCGATGCTCCGACTGAAGCCGAGGCCTGTCTTTGTCACAATTCAGCTCGTATACGGAAATTAAATGTTGAACCTGCAGGCTTATTGTTGAACAACCTTCGATGCGGCGCTCAACGCGCTTTGGAGGTGGTGAGGCGACGAACCGGCCTCGAATACGTGACACATGATTAGATGACTCGAGACGCCTAGGACAGGGACGAAAAGAAAAGGGCTTATGGGAAAGACCACACCGTGACGTCTTGGCTCTTTCCTTTTGAAAGACAAAAAGCGAAAACTGGAGTAAAGAACGAGCGTAACGTTACCTAAGCACGGAGACAATGAAAGAGAGAAGCAGCGACTCTGCAGTCGCACGCCCAAGGCAGCCACGAAACCGGGCACACATACACATGGGGTCGCCCCTTCCTCAGGTTTTTGATTTGGCATATGGGAGGTCTCATTCAACACATGCAGACACATGCAGACACATGCAGCATGCAGCTGATGATGATACTAAACTAACCAACTTGCCGACTTACACCTGACCTCCCGAGACCTCCTCCTTCTTGTCAGTCAGTCCCATGAATGATTCAGTAACATCAATGGATTCACCAAAGTTATATATGAACCCACATGACGAACCTATTTGGTTCTATTGGGAACGAAGGAGCGGAGAGCGGAGAGCGGAAATGGAACGAGTAAGGAAGAAGGTGAATTGTCTCGAAACCCTCCGCCAACCAGTCTGCCTTGGCCCGTCCTGCCTCGCAGTCAACGAGGGCAACCCGAACCTTGACCATCGGGCCCCTCACACGCGCCCTGACTTCTAATTTCACCGGTTCAACGTTTCTTGGCCACCGCTTTCCCTCAGAAAGCCCACTAGGATGAGAAGAAATCACCGTAATCACCGAAATCATCGCCCACCCCCACCCACACTTGAGTGTTGAAGCATCGTGATACCACACCTGTGTTCAACATCCACGGGGGCCACAGACTGGATGGAGCTGGACATATCGTCTTATTGGAGGTTTGCTTCTGTTCCCCTCCAAGCGTTGCCAATCTTATGCACCCGTCGGCCGAGTTCGGGCTGCAGATTATGAATTTTGACCTGGCGCGTGATTCAGATGCACCGTTCGACCACACTGATGTCCTCTTGATCATGCAGGGCTTCAGGAGTTCGGATTATACGGCAGACGCCATTGCTTGCACCTCGTCATCTCCACAACTTTAGCTCAAATATCTGCTGCCTCATACTATGGTAGGCGTTTTGCTAGCCAGTCGCAAACAGAGCCAATGCGCCCACATGATGTGCGAGGACGCACCCAACTTTACGCTAAGACAGCGAGAGAGATTATCTATGACTTTTAATTAAAATGAACCTTCGTCTCCTGTTCGGGCCCGCTCGTGAGAGGTCGTGAGGGACATTCGAGACCATGCATGCGCTTTATGGTGGAATCAGCAACGAGGAACTTCCCCGTCAATTGGCTGGGCTGGTGCTCACACGATCAGATGAGAAACGGCCGACCAGCACCACACATAAGCATGTGTCTGGCTGGAACCCGCAGAGAAACAGTGAAGAGCGATACCTCATCGTATTCCCTACGTGTACTCTTCGTGAAGCATCTCAATGTGTCATTGTGAAGACCACCATTCTGTCAGGCTTCCCCCCTCGGTCTTGTTCGCCATTCGGTACCCACCATCCATAAATACTTACTTGTAGCTTGGATCGCCTAGAGCGGGCAAAGAAAGTCGGAGACGGTAAGCGCCTAGTCCGCGTGGGACTGGACACCCTAAAGATGTGTCCATCCCACACTAACCAACCCTTTTTTCTTTGCCAACACGCTTCCCAATAAGAGAGAGGTACCTTGCATTCGAGCGGGCCAGGAGAGGGTTAGCCTCGAACAGAGTTTACAGGGTGTTAGGGGCCCGCCCGTCCAGTGCTTGAGAAGAAGAGGTGGGCTGTACAAGTTCGCTGGGTCGCGTGCAAGGCCGAAGCCAGGTTCATGGGCACTAATAATACTCCGTAGATCCAGAGCAGGTGCCATATCTACCATATCTACAGCGGAACTTCTGGAGAGAGCTTGGCTGACATCGACACTGACACTGGCAATGGGTCACACAAACCACCCTTCGCTTGCTCTCCGACCGGCTGGGCTGCTGACAGGACGACGGAACATTCCACTGTAACGTTAGAGCTTGGCTCACCCGGCTTTTTGTTTTTTTTTTTTCATACTGTGCTTCGTACTCATCGTACAGAGTAAACTACTCTTTTGCCGACTAGAGGATGAGAAAATGGGTTTCTGCGTGTGTTCACGGGAGGCCGTTTGGTCAGATAGCCACACTTGGACAAGTTACCGCTGTTCCATTCGCTCACTCCAGTGGAGATTTAATTATTACGAACTTCGGCCTATTAACCTTGATTGAGAACAGTCAAAGGAGCGCCAGGGAAAGAAAGCTTCACCCAATTCGACACTTTTCCCGAAAAAGAAAAGATTCATTGGTCGTCATCGACCAAAGGCAATTTTGGGTCTAAATCATAAGACGGGAAGACAGTGACCCCCCTGCTTGCTTTTAAGAAGAAAGAAAAAACGCTAAACCAATGGGCCTGGCCAGCCAGCCATCCCTGGATGTGCATCTGGCTAACACTCAGCTGAAGTACTATTCTCGCCTCACCGCCTCTAGTACTCTGATAGACCAGCAATCCTGGACTGGACTCGACAATGCATTCGAACGCACGATGCAGGTCCCTATACGAGATTATAAGACAGCACACCGTCGAAGGGCGTTCGAAACTTCTAAACTGCCATAGTGACGACATTTGTTGATAAGGGAAATTAGTCCCGATGCTTGAGGTTAAAGTTTGAAGCGAGGCCTAATACCGGTAGGCGGTAGGGCAAGCCTTCTAGACTGGCATTTGGGTCGGGTGTGTTTGCAAATACTCCATCGTTTGGGGGTCGAAAAGTGGATGGATGGATGGATGGATGGACAGACATGGTGATAGCATGGGCCAACTCCCCACTGCTTCTCGTGCGTCTGTGGAGGTGTTTACCCCATAACGCTGGATGGCTGGCCAGTGGCAGTGGGTGCAAAAGGGTGACCTCGTATTACAGCTCTTGGTCGATTGCTGCACGAACCAAGGGAAGTGGAAGTGGGCAACTGGCGGTGATTAGGCGAGAGAAGCGGGGGGTGGAGATGCGTGCGAATACGACTAACCGGGTAAACGTGTAGTATCGTCCACGCCTTATCTTGCCTGCTCCCTGCTAACAAGATGCGATAGCTTGAATTGTTCCTGCACAGTAAATTCGGAGACGGATCATTTCTCCAACTCATCAGTTGGGCCCGGTGCTGGGATGATCATGCGCGCAGGAACCCCTGCAACCCATCTGCATTCACAAACAGTCATTACAGACGTGCTAGACACAAGACTAGGTTCTCGTGTTGTATCGGGAGCCCGGATGCCTTGACGAATGTCGTTCCCGTCGTAGCAGCCAATTTTTCAAGTGAAATAGTCGAGCCTGAGCAACACGGGAGAGAGCGGACGGTGCTGACGGTGCTGACGACGCTTTAATGGAATCTGGAGGAGCGGAAAGAGTCCCATCTCCGCCTGCATATCCCTAAGCTTGCTTGGTTGATGGGTACCCAGCTGGCCAACCTGCACTCGTTACTCTTGCATCTCAGCTGACTGAGAACAAGCGAGCCATGTACCATTGCCATCACTAAGAACCCACCTTCTCGCGGCAGGCAGGGGCGAACCCCTCCTTTCTATTTCATCTGGTGGCCAAGGGAGCCTTTGCTGAGGCGTGGACGCCTCTGAGCGGTTCAGACTATTGATGCACACCAATGCCTGGAAGGTGTCAGGTAAAAGATCGATGTAGTCATTCGAGGACATGGATACACATTCGTCTAGACTGAGCCCCTGGGCCAATCCTTCCCTCGTCTACCTCGCCTGGCTCCGTGCTTTTCTCTTGGGCCACACTAACATGACATATGGGAAATGAGCAGGCGGCGGAGGTCTTCGAGCCCTGGTGTGTTTGATGATGGGCACTGCCATACGAGGTAGAAGAAGTGATCCTCTTAGAAGAGTCGAAATCTATAAAGGGTCGGGGCTTCGCCAGTTCATCTCGAAAAAAAAAAGGTTTCTCTTCTCCATCATCACGACAGCACCGGGACTCGATAGTCGCCTTCATTCTTAGGTCTCTCCCTTTTGCTTTTGCTTTCCTCTTCTTTGTACCATTCCCACGCTCGTTTCTGCCCTGCAAATAACAACACCATGAAGTTTTCTTTTACTCTTCGGGCCCTCGGTCTGGTCTTTGGAGTGGCAAATGCTGCCCCCTCCCTTTTCTCTGACGATGGCTACATCGGGGATCTAGAACCCCGGGCGTCAACCTGCAATACTCCTTCCAACCGTGCTTGCTGGAGTCCTGGGTTCGACATCTATACCGACTATGAGAAGTCCATTCCGAATACTGGAAATACCAGGCATGTAAGTAATAGCTCTTTTACCTCAAGTCTAGACTATGTGTGACAGTAGCTGATTGGACTTCTTGTAGTATGATTTCATCGTCTCGGAACACGAGAACTATGTTGGCGGAGACGGAAAGGTCAAGGACCTTGCTATGCTCATCAACAGTATGCCTCGCTTGTGTACATTCTGTTTTACAAGCAAATGTGATGTGCTAACCAATACTGGCAACAGATCAGTTTCCTGGCCCTGTTGTTGAAGCTGGTATGTACATGATTTCGATCGCATTTACCCTCCCATAACAGTAACAGGATTGACACTTTCATTTTAGACTGGGGCGACTGGATCGAAGTCACTGTGTACAACAACTTAACTTACAACGGGTATGTCGCGAGCCACTGCCGCTCCATCTTTCAACTCATATTTTAACGACAGAATCTAGGACCTCGTTTCACTGGCATGGAATCCATATGCGAAACAACAACGTTAATGATGGTGCCAATGGAATCACCGAGTGCCCCATTCCCCCAGGTCAAAGCAAGACGTATCGCTTCCGAGCCGAACAATACGGAACCTCATGGTAAGTTGCCCTTGTGATGCCATGGAGAAGAAAAATGGCAACGCAAGAATCCATGGTACTAATGCATGGCTGGCCAGGTATCACTCGCACTTCTCTGCTCAATATGCCAATGGTGTCACCGGATCCATTGTCATCCACGGCCCTGCTTCGCTCCCGTACGACATCGACCTTGGCGTTTTCCCCATCTCTGACTGGTACTATGAAGCGGCCGACAACATTGCCCACTCTCTCGTTCAACCGCCCGGGGCTGCTCCTCCCAGTGACAACATCTTGTTCAATGGTAGTCATGTCAATGCCGACGGTGGCGGTGAATACGCCAAAGTTTCCCTTACTCCAGGGAAGCGACACTTGGTTCGCCTCATCAACCCGTCGGTCGACAACGCCTTCACCATTTCCATGGTAGACCACCAATTCACCATTGTGGCCACTGACTTGGTCCCGGTTAATTCCTTCACCACCAGCTCGATTTTCATGAATATCGGCCAACGATATGATGTGATCATCGAGGCTAGTAGGAGCGTCGACAACTACTGGTTCAATGCCACCCTCTCGTCTACCGGCCTGTGTGGTAGGAGCGGGATTATCACCAACGGTAATAGGCTTCCGGCTGCTGTATTCAGCTACGCTGGCGCTCCGGATGCCCTTCCCACCAAGACTGGCGTGGCACCGCCAGAGACTCGATGCCACGACAGCGTCGACTTCCGTCCAGTAGTTCAGCGCACACCGCCTCGTGCTGACTTGTCCTTCTCCCCTGATGTTAATTCGCTTGATGTCGTCCTCACCAGCAAGGATTGGGAAGGCGTCACTCGTGTGTACTGGGATGTTCACGGCCACAATATGAACATCACCTGGGACGAGCCCACTCTCGAGTACATTGCCAAAGGCAACCCCTTCCCTGACCGGTACAACGTATTTGAGGTGCCCGAGACTAACAAGGTACGTTGACGACAGATTATGGGATAATTGGCACTAGCCTCTAACTCAGCCTGCTAATCAACTCTGTCACAGTGGTCCTTCTGGGTCATCGAAAACACCAGCCCCCCTACCGCACCCCATGCACCTCCATGTAAGTATTTCCGATATGCATACACACCCAAAGGTGCTTCAACACTTTGATCACTAACACGAAATCTCACAGGGCCACGATTTCCTCGTCTTGGGCCGCTCCCCTGCCTCGGCGAGTCCCTTCACTGACCCCGTTCGCCGTTTCAGTAGCGCAGATATCGCTGGCCTCGAGGTTAACAACCCTACCCGCCGCGATACAACCACATTACCGGCGAAGGGGTGGGCTGCAGTCGCCTTCTTGTCGGACAACCCCGGCGCGTGGCTGTTCCACTGCCACATTGCATGGCACGTCTCGGCAGGCTTTAGCGTGCAGTTCCTCGAGCGCGCTGCCGACATTCCTAATGTGATGAACCTCAACGACATTGAACCCACTTGTGGACAGTGGACCGAGTACTACGCCACGGCGGAGCACAAGCAGGCCGACTCTGGTCTATAAAGAACTCCAGAGAACCGTTTGAGAGCAATGGAGATGTTCTGCTGTAACATCCCTGGCCCGATGTCTGTTTCTTTTCTTTTCTTTTCTTTTTTTTCGTTGTTCTGTCTAATTTCTGTCTTCTCATTTTGAGCAATGTTGATATCCATGCCGTTTTTTTGTTTCATTTTCAAACCTATCTGAAAGGAAGCAGGGAACGGGTTGTACGATTATTTTGTTGAAGAAGCTTGCTTGGCTCGCAAAGCGTTCTTTTTCCTACTGTCATATTTTACCTTCTTGCTTTGCGAGAGCTTTTGGATAATGGAGATGTTTTTTTTCCTTTCTTTTTTACTACGTATTTGAATCATACCCTTGTTTCTGGACGTTAAAGGATTCTCGGTGGCTGGAGAACCGGGATATCAAGCGAGGCGAGGACAAGACCCGGCAAAAGTGGATCTTTCTTTAATTATAGCGTTCGTTCCGTACTCGTACTCCGTACTCCGTACTCCGTACATAGCCGTACCCATCACGACCATTTACCGAAAGGATCAAGTTTCCACCAACAAGCACCATCGCCTGTAGAGTTCAAAAAAAGAGGGGAGAAGGGGAGGCAGAGTGGGCTGGGGTGTAAGTGTAAAAAGCCAGCAAACGAATCAGAAAGCCAACGGCCGTACTAAGGGAAGCATGCAAGGCATGTCATGTTACGTCGAATGTGGCCACAATTCGCATAGTGGCGTGAAGTTTAAACCAGACTTGTTGATTGGTTTTTCGGATAGCTTCTATAGCATCATCCATATACATAGAGATAGGTAAAAGGTATATCGCTGCAAATAAAGGGTATCTTTTCCCCGTACTGTGTGAGAAAGAATATATATATATATACACAAGAAAATAAGAAATCCAACACTGCCTTAGGCTGGTAGTTTCGCCCCGTACGCCGTCTAATTACCATAAATTTCATTGATCCTCATCCCTTTCTCGAGTAACTCCCGATCAACAGAAAACCTGACGAGATGCAAAAATGAGAAAGAAAAAAGAGCACTCTGGATTGAGTCCAACGAGCTCTCTCATACATCATGTTTACTTGTCCTTTGGTGGCAATGATGGGGACAGTGGCGCTGACGCAGTAAAGCTCAATTCAAGTCGAGGTGGTTCCATGGTTGTGATTGACTTTGTAGGCGAATGCCAAGTTCCTTGAGCCTCTGCAGCAGGCGTTGATGCCGGTTGTTCCTTTGGCGGTGGTGGCGAAGACGAGGCTTCAGTGGTCTTGGGCTGGGCTTGTTCTGAGGGTGGTTGTCTTGGAACCTCAGGTAACTCGGTATTGACGGTATTGACGACGGGTTTCGCGCTAACTTGTTGAGGAGCTTCCATCTCAACGGGTCCAACTTGTGGTACAGAGACTGGCTCCGGAACAGACACCTTTTCGTTCATGGGTTGCGCCGCAGTGGCGGATGGCAAACGGGCAATCTTTAATGCCTCGGGGAAATCCGGGCCAGACTCACGGGGTTGATGCTGTGGGTACTGTTGTTGCTGGTTGGCTTGCCAATTTGTCGTATCTTCGAGCTCGACAGCAACATGGGATTGATTTACTGGCATGCCAGCGCCTCCCATGCTGGGCGATCGGCTATGGTACGAGTCTCGGAAAGAAGTGCCCGCAAGGCCGAGCACCGGATGGTATGCTTGATACTGGCCGCCGCTCCCGTACGGTTGGGCTTGGGGTGGCGGGGTGCCATATGGATGAGCGTGAGGAGGCGGCGTCCCCATCATGGGGTATCCCCAGCCAGGATTCATATTCGCGCCGGGATGCATCTGCATTGGAGACTGGCCAGCCACAGGTGACATGGTTGGGTGCGGATAAGGGTGCGGTTGGCCTGGCATCGGTTGGCCCGACATGGCATACATGTAAGCTTGTTGGTTGTGCATGGCAGCCATGGCGTACGGAGACGCCCCGGACATAGGCGGTGGCATGCCCATGCCCATTCCTTGCCCATATCCACCGGTCGAAAACGTCGATGATCTCTGCGTGTGCATTGTGTGATGTGAATCCCGGGTCGGGGGAATTGACTGTGCGGCTGCGTACTCGGAAAACGACATGGAACGGTTATGAGGGGTGGCATAGGCGGGCTCGGGAGTCTGGATGACTGTTGCAGTGGCATGCGTATGTGAAGATCGGGGAGTGGCGGCAAGAGGAACGGCGGCAACGGCCTGAGGTGCGGGCGGGCCCGGAGAGCTTGATATCTGGGGCTTCGCATCACGGAACCGGTTGTCGTCCTCGAAGGGAAACGGTTGGTAGGGCTTGGAATCCTTATTGCCTCGGAAACGCTTCATGAACCAGTGAGCTAAACATGCCACGAGCATGATGCCGATGACGGCGCCGCCGACACCAATGCCGGCCTTTGCGGCTGTGGAGAGGGTTCCGGTGGGGGGATGGGTCTCTGAGTTGGGCAGAGCAGAGCTGGTAGGGGTTGCCGAGGTCTCGGTAGCCTGGTCGAAATCCACAAATCGTGTCAACGTCGTGGGCTCGACGGGGGGGAGAGTCGTGGTCGTCGACTCAGAGGTAGAGGTGGACGACTTGGATGATGTGGACGACTTGGATGATGTGGTAGCAGTCTTGGATGATGTGGTAGCAGTCTTGGAAGTGGTCTTGGCCGAGGTTGATGTCGTTTTCGTCGTGGTCGGTTGAATCGGCGTTGCTTTGGTGCTCGTCACCTTGACCTCTTCACCCACAAAGGCGCGAGCCTTCTTTTCATCCTTTGAGAGAACAGCGCCCTTGAGATCCTTCGCAGAGCAGCCCTTTGAGCAGGGGTCGCTGTCGCAACATCCCATGAACGGCACATCGAGCTTTGGGCAGGTATACCATTTGCCGGCGGAGCAGGCCTGCTCGGGAATGGTTTTGGACTTGTCGTAGGTAGCGGCCTTGACACTGCTGCATACGCCGTCTTTCTTACACGGGTCGGTTGTACAGCAGCCAATGAAGGCCGTCTTTGCCTCGTCACAGACGTAGAATTCCGAGCCAGCTGGGCATGTAATGCCGAAGTCCTTGACCGGGTCTGCCATGGTGAGGTGTGCGGCCGAGCGTGGCTACCAGCCTCGTCGGGAGTTGGTGTGTAGTGTCGATTCGGCCACAACCAACCAGGTCGACCGAGCAGGAGCTTGAAGATGCGGTTTACGAATGTAATTCTCTTCCCCAAAGCAATGAAATTGGGCTACAACCTAGTAGTCAACTGTCGGAAGGAGGACGAGCGAGTTTAATCGGCGGGGAAATAGAAAGTCAGTTGCAATCGTTGAGTAGATTGCCACGCGGTGGGAATATCGATTTTGAAGGGATGTAGTGAACTGGCGAATAAGGGGGGGGGGGGGGGAGGGTTCGGTTTTTGGTCTTGTTGGGGATATGTCAAGTAGAAAAGAACGAATAGACCATTTAAAAAGAATGACGAGGTCGAGCTTGTAAGAAATGAGCGTAGGTCAAAGAAAATAAAGAACGAATGTAGGGTTGGGCACAACTCGAGAGGCGAGGAGTAGGGAAAAAAGGAAAGAGGAAAATGAGTGTGTACTCGGTATGGCACGAAGACCATATTATGTGATGGGTGGAACGACTCAGAAGGATGTCTCGAACCTAAACTAGATGTATGTACGGAGTATTAAATTACAAGACAGGTAGACAGGGCCCTCCCATTCCCAATAATCTGAGCATACGAGGTCTCAATCATACTCATCATAGGGGGGCGCACAGGGGAACAGGGGGCCATGGGAAGGATTGAGGCTTATTGGTCCACTAAACCTCCCCCTTGTCTAGCCAACACTCTACTATTAGTTTAAACTACGGAGTACACACTCTATTATTTAGTTTAGTTGCCCCCCATCGTTCATCGTTCATGTGCACAAAGAACAAGTACTTGTACGGAGTACTCGGTATTTAGGCCAGTCCCCTCCCCCAACATTCGCTTTTACAGATTATTATTAGTGAGTGCAAAGATGCTGAAGAGAACCCCTGAGGATGTACGTGTATGTACTCCGTAAACTAATACTTGGGAGGGCTACTTTCTCATTTGATGTGCCAAGACGAATTTTATGGGACTCGTTAGTGGGGCAGGCATCGCGGCAAGAACAGGATCCTGCAAGGTACAAGTTACCTGCTATTATTTGTTGTTGTTCCTGAATTCTCCTGCAGATTCGCCCCGGAAGCGAAAACGAGGGGAACAAACAGCCAGACGACTACTCCGTATGCAACGTGAGGGTACGGAGTAATACAGAGTATGGCACTTTTTCGTGCATTTTCATACTCCGTAGTCTTTTTCGTCATCGCCTTCTCAAACCTGGCGACACTCTCTCTATTTCTCAATAATTTCTCAAAGTATTACTCCGTAGTCTCTTTCTGAAAAAAAAAAAAATATTTTCTCTCCCTGGTACCCGCGAGTACCGTGTGGCCAGCCAGTGTCTGGGGTTGGAAATTTCCCTTGACGGAGTAAACTACTATGCAGATCCCTTCTCTCCTGGGGCTTTCCACTGCTGGGTTACAAGTACGGAGTAGTGGAGTTAGAGGGTGCTTTCGCCAAGTAAACTACTCTGTACTCCGTACAGCGCACCCCAACACCCAACACGCCACACGGGGCACCCTAACAGTGCTTGGCACCTTCGAGTGTAAACTAGTTTAATTACTCCGTATTAATACCTCTTGAGGTGATGGCGTGGTTCCAGGATCAACTTTTGTGGTCTTGGGGTCTCTTGTCTCTCAGGGATGGGGATGGGATTCAACAGGGCGAGTTCGTGGCAAAATCTTGACAACACGTCCCAGCCACATCTTTAACAACGCAGTATCGACCATTATTCGAGGCACTTGGACACGCACGCGCACTCGTGTGTTCTTCGAATTCAAGTTCGCGCGAGGTCCTGTCTGTCCCATTTCGGATTTTCGGAAACCCACACACAGGTCGGCCTGGCCAGCCACGGACGAATGCAACGGTGCTCCAGTCCTTTTGAATTCCCCCCCTTGCCCCATCAAAGAATTTATGGAGTGTTTCCGTGCTGAAAAAAAGAAGACGAAAGAACAGATGAATTGCATGAGATCATTTCACAAGAGATCCACCCAGTCTCCAAATAAAAAACTAAAAATAAACCCTCAAGCCCCCGAAAGTAGTAAACAAGTCAAAATATCTCCGTCGATGCGCGTCTTTCGAATGCGAAGCGGAGCCAGCCTCGTTTGACAGGTTCAACTTGCGTGCGACAGTCCACGATCCGATGACGTCCAATCCCTTTTCTTTTTTTTTCGTCTTCTTCTTCACTTTCTAGCTGAGCCAGAGCTGGTGGCTCGTTGCCAGCGCATTGAACTATGCTCAACTATTCTTCCTTCGCCCCTCGCAAGTCATCTGGTTCAAGAGATGGCTGGGTAGTCGGAGCAGTCAGTTGAGACATGATAATACTCTGTCCCCCCCTCCGTTTTCCAAAAACGAGAAAAAAAAAAAATCATTGGACGGAGCCCACGTTACCACTGCCAGAGCGAGTACTTGTACGTACTCGGTACGGTTTTCAACGGGAAACTGACAACAGGTGGTTTAGGTTCGGAAGGGGCGGCGCACGCCAAGGACAAGGCATTTTCTTTCCGTACGGAGTAAACTACTACGAGCTTTCTCCACGTCAGGGAGTAAGGGAGCCAGGGAGGGGCGAGCGAGTTCGAGGCTAGAATCTTGTCAAAACCACCACTTCCGAACTAGGGACTGTTGATCGTTGCCCGATTATTCAAGCCTAGGAAGTGGCTGAGGCATCTTAATAGACCAGGAACATAGGAGGGCAGCCAAGCCAGGGACCAGAGCCTATTGATTGGCTGTTTCGTTCTGGGGGTGTTTCCTCAAGTGGATGCAAGCGTGTTTCATGATCTGCAAGCCCTCTTTTACTGAGGAGTGATGCACGGCCCCCCCAAAAAGATTCGCGCACCCCCTAATATTCCCTAATATTCGAGTTCTGCCAAACATCATAAGTAGGAAAATATAGAGTCAATTACTATGACTGTGTACTCCGTAGCTGGAATAAAATCTTCTTCAACAATATGATCGCCCTCGTTTCCACGTATCATACCCCCCATTTGATTTAGATACCCTCCATTCAAATTAGAAATACCCTGATATTGGTTCCCATATTGGCTTGCTGGAACTGCAAATTGACCCCTAGCACGACCAAAAAATTGGCCTTCAAACCGGCCAGGTTGTATTGGTTGTTGAGAAGAGAATTGCGGTGGAAATGGGTTATAGGACTACTCCGTATGGGCGAATGGGCGTATGGGGATCCGAAGGACGATTACGGAGTACGCTCACAACGCTCACAACCTCACAACGGCCCATCTGATGAGCCCGATTACCGAGCGTGTACTTGTAATAATGCAACCCCGAACAAAAATAGCCAAAGGCAAAGTCTTTGCGAAATCGTCCATAAGCAAGTCTGACCTCTGAAGAGGGGTGGGGTTCCAGAATTTCCATCATCTTACCATCAGCAAACGTCAAGTGGCGCACAAAACAAAACAAGCCGTACGGAGTAGATAAAACTACGTGTAGCAACTCCCCAGCCGTTAACACGGAGAGAAGGAGAGTCCGAAAGAAGGTGTGCCTCTTCGAAACCCAATTGTCTCAAAAATAGCCTCCCAACACTTGAAAAATCCATAGCTTCAAGACAAGTCGTTTCTTTTTCACCTCTTTCCAATTCTAGTTTCGCATATTTGTCGGGGGCGAAAGAAGGAAACACGTGCAACGAAGAGGTTTAGAGTTGAGATTTTGTGTCGGTTGACGCTGTGACATGGGGTTGTGGCATGGGCGAGTGTGTAGATCTATCTCCTTTTTCTTAGTACTTGTTTGGTGTACTGGGACCCCTGATGGAGTAATTCTGCTTACTTTGGTAGGATGAAAAATGGTGGGATATTGGTATGCTTATTCCGATGCTTGGAGTTGACATCCCTTTTCAAGACAAAATATCCCTTACTGTCGAGCACCCGCTTCCTGGATGCCATCCGCGCCCGTCTCGACTACCTTATAGCCGTCTGCGTTTCCGGCACCCCGTGCAGCCCGTTCGTATGCCTCGTCACTCCTGTACTGACTTTTAGAATGTTTTTTTTTTGCCTCGTGTTTTGTATTTTAAACTCCATAGTATGGGGGGAAGCGGAGAGGGGAGTCCAGCCATACCTATCCAATAATGTCTCGAGATCCTGTTCGCTTAAAATCTCGTCTCCCGAATATTTGAAGACCTTTCCGTCCTTTAGAAGGAGAGAGCGGAGAACATCTTTGTCCAGTTGTTCGTCTTGGCCTGCCGTGACGCTTCGCGACATGGTCTTGAGATTGCCCTTTTTGATGACCAATTTCTCGAGGCGTCGCTTGGCATCGGCACTGCTGAGGAGATCTTCCTCTACAGTGCCTTTGGTGGCGAGACGGAAGACGATGACCGGTCGGGTTTGGCCGATTCGGTGGCATCGGTCCTGGGCTTGTAGGTCTTGTTGGGGGTTCCAGTCGCTTGTAAAACGAGTTAGCCTTTAAAAGTTGAGGAGAGGTAAGGATGGGGTTTAGCTCCTAACCTGTCAAATAGGATAACTGTGTCTGCGGCCGCAAGATTGATGCCTTGGCCGCCAGCCCGTGTTGACAACAAGAAAACCCTCATCTCTGGGTTCGTATTGAACTCGGCAATCATCGTGCGTCGGTCCTGCTGCGAAACCGACCCATCCAAACGACATCCCTTGAGACGCCGAAGTTCGCAGTAGTCTTCAAGAATGTCGAGCTGCGTCTTGAACTGGGAAAAGATCAAGACTTTGTGGTTCCGCTCAAACAGAGCCGGTAGAAGTCTATCGAGGAGGAGCATTTTGCCCGATTCCGTGACCAGGCGCTCATCAATGTCCACGTCTCTGTCAGACCAGGGGTTGTAGAAGTTATGAGGGCTATTACAGACGAGACGAAGTTGCATTAGAGGGTTGCCTAACTTCTTGTTGGCGATTTCTTTTTCTGTTGCAGTTGTCCCCCGTGTCAGTTCTATGAGGAGAAAACAAGAGAAAAAAAAAGAGAGAGAGAGGAGAGAAACGGCGAGGATGGGCAAAGCTTACTGGCAAGGTCGAGGGTGATGGCTTTTTCGGATAAAGGCTCGGCCTCGAGCTCGGCAAGCTCCTTTTCTTGCAACTGGTTGAACAACTTGGCCTCGAATTCGTCGTCGCTCATCTTATCTTCTTCATCAGGCTCTGCTTCCTTGTATGTTACCCTCTTCCTCCTGGATCGCGTCCAACTTTGCGGGGTGCCGGGCGTTGAGTCTGGGCTCGTGCGGGCGCTTTTGGTTTCTGGGGTCTCTTGGGTAGGGGGAACTTTCCGTTTGCTTCCTTCAGTCTTGCCAGAGATAGCTGCGTTCTTCTGTTTGGTTGGCTTGGTTGGTTTGGTCGGTGTGATCGGCTCAGCGGGTGGTGTTTGCACTTTCTTCATCATAAGGGCGAAAGCGTTCTTAACGCCGCTGCCATTAGATTTGGCTGCTGCCGAGTTCTTCCGCGGAGATTGACGAATGGGCAAGGCTGCCTTCTTGGGTACTGACGAGTCTTCCTTTTTCGGTGCACGAGACATGCGGGGCGTTGAAGGAGCAGAAAGCTGTTCGGCAACCTTCTGCTGCAAGAAATCTCGAGTATCGATATTCTTATCATTGATCGCCATGTAAAGATCGGTCTGTTGTCTAGTCATGGGAGCGTACAGAATATACTCTCGTTTTTTGGGCAAGTTGGATGCCACATCGGCTTTCACACGGCGCAGGAGAAGCGGCTGCAACACGACGTGGATCCTCTTGATGAGGTCGTGCTTTTCCGAGTCCGTGATGAACTTCTTTGTGCTCTCAACATCCTGGAGATCACTGAAATCAAACCATGTGTCAAATGCTTCCCAATCAGTGAAAATAGTGGGCAATAAGAAGTTTAAGAGGGACCACAGCTCTCGTAAGCTGTTCTGCAGAGGCGTGCCCGTGATCAAGAGGCGAGTCGCCGACGAGAATGTCTTCAATTCTCGGAAGAGCTTCGAATCGAAGTTCTTCATCCGGTGTCCTTCGTCCTGGAGAGAGAGAGAGAGAGAGAGAGAGAAGACATGGGTTAGCGCCCATTTACCCAAAGACAATTCTCAAGCAAATGGGATTCTTACAATAATGATGAATTCCCAATTAACCTTGGAGAGGAGAGACGTGTCTCGGAGGACAATCTCGTAACTCGTACAGATGACTGGGAAATTTTCATTTGGTCGTTTATCCTCGTATTGGCTCATGACTTCTTCCTGCCATAGCTCTTGTCGCTCTTCCGGGGTGCCGTGGTACATGAGCACAGGTATTGTTGGAGTCCATTTTTTGAATTCATCCAACCAGTTGGATAGAGTACTCAAGGGCGCAACAATTAGGTGCGGTCCATAATACTGCTCCTGTTCCCGGAGCAAGGCAATAAGTGAAATAGTCTGGACAGTCTTGCCTGAAATGCCACAAAAGAGATTTGTTAGGTGAGGTTGCAGAGTTGTGAAGAAAGGTCAAAACATACCCAGTCCCATCTCATCAGCAAGAATGCCACTCATACCTTGCGAGCAAATCTCGTACATCCAGGTCAAACCCTCGAGCTGGTAGTCGCGCATAGTGCCTCCCGTCATGCACTTGGGCTGCTTCGCCATCTCCAACTTGTGTTCCCCCAGCGCTTGGCCATCGAGGGCCGTGCCGATGCGGCCAAGGGCTTGAGTTTTCTTAGTCAAGATACTGGAGAATGCAGCCGTCTGCTGGAGAAGCAGGTCCAATTCTTTGGCCTTTTTGATCTTCTCTGCCTGACTGGCCGGCTTGCGCTTGCGCTTCTGGGCAGCGACCTGGCGCTTTGACTCTGCCGTCTCATTGGCACGGCGAGCCTTTGCCTCTTCTTCATCTAGCTTATTGAAGTGAATAATGGGCGCGCCCACAGTCTTGGTCGAGGGTGAATGGGCGGCTGGAGGAGACGAAGGGGCGCTTGTGGGAAGGCCCGAAGAAAATGTAGACATGGGGGTTGAAATCCCTGAAGATGTGTCTGAATCCATATCAAGTATGTCTTACAGATACAATCCAGGGGACACAACGAAGTCGTGATGATGCGAAATGGTGTAACAGGGGTTGGTCATGGGAGAGCAAAGGAGGCAAAGATACAAAGTAGGGGCAAAGGAGGCAAAGATACAAAGTAGGGGCAAAGGAGGCAAAGGTATTAAAATTGTATTCATCACAAAAAGTCAAGCAAGAATTAGAATAAAAGCGGGTAGGAGTCTCGGCGACGATGCGATTCCCCAGTCTAGGCTGCAGTCTTCAACTAGGGCTCAAAAGTGAAGCATTGAGACGAGAATACCAGAAAAGGCGCGACACGCCTCGCGTGAAGAAAGTTTAAGTGAATTGGCGAGTGGAGCCAGCCCAGCTGATTCACGTACTCCGTACAAGAGTATTATTTGGTGGGTTTGCAGGGATAACGGCGAGGCACGAAACCCCATGACCTGGCGTGTCTTGTGTTGTTCGTTTCCAGGCTTCTAGTTTTGAATGACTCAGCATCCTAGCTTCCAAGCTGCGATGCCCCACAGTCAAATTTTCTGAGTTCCAAACTGAAGTGGGGTGAACTGGCTTTCTGCAATTGGAAACTGAAGAACCATCACCCCTCCTACCAAAAGAAGACTCTCTCTCAACACATCGCCAATAGGCCAATAGCCAAACTGTTTCCTCTACGAGTAGCCCGTTTTTTGCTCCGGACACCTTTGCCCCTACGTCAACTCACCAGGATGTCGACCCTCGCTTCTCAGACGTACACGCCGGCCGAAGAGACGGAGATCCAGCAATGGCTCACCACTTCGGACCGCCTCAAGTCTGCCGCCGACGACAAGTCGACCATCCTTGATACCCTGGAGAGCCACCTCGCCAGCCGAACCACTCTTCTTGGCTCGAAGCCCAGCAAGGCCGATGTGTCCATCTACGAAACCCTCGCGCCCCTCGTCAGCAAGTGGTCCATAGACGAGCGCACTGGAGAGAAGGGCCGCCCCAACATTGTGCGACACCTCGACTTCGTCCAGAACTCACCCGTTTTCGGTCTCGAGGTCAAGGATGCCGACAAGCTTCAGGTCGACCTTGACGATATTCGCTATGTCAAGCCCCCCGTGGACCCCAAGGCCGAGAAGGAGAGGTTGAAGAAGGAGAAGGAGGCTGCTGCTGCCGCTGCTGCCGCTGCTGCTGCTGGAAGTGCTCCCGCAAAGAAGGAGACTGCTCTTCCTGACCGCACCCAGGCAAAGGATGGTGCTAAGGACGGTGCCAAGAAGGCTACTGGTGCTGCCGCCGGTGATGAAGGCAAGAAGAAGGAGAAGAAGGAGAAGGCTCCCAAGCCCCAGAAGGCCCCTGCTGTGGCCACTCCTCCCGTCCCATCGCTTATCGACCTCCGAGTCGGACATATCCTTAAAGCCATCAAGCACCCTGAAGCCGACTCTCTCTTCGTTTCCACAATCGCCGTCGGCGACAAGCCTGGCACCGACGACACTGCAGAGGTTGACGGCCAGATCACCCGCACAGTATGCTCGGGTCTCAACGGACTCGTTCCCCTCGAGGAAATGCAAGGTCGCAAGGTTGTTGTAGTATGCAACCTTAAACCCGTCAAGATGCGCGGCATCAAGTCGTGTGCCATGGTTCTCGCCGCATCGCCGCGCCTAAAGGAGGGTGAGGTCGACGACCACAAGGGCCCCGTCGAGCTTGTGACTCCCCCCGAGGGTGCAGTTGCTGGTGAGCGCGTATTCTTCGAAGGCTGGAAGGGCGAGCCTGAGGGCGTTTTGAACCCCAAGAAGAAGATCTGGGAGATGTTCCAACCCGGCTTCACCACCACCGACAACCTCGAAGTTGCATTCGATGCTTCCGTTGTCAAGGAGCTCGGCAAGGAGGGCCTTGGCAAGCTCGTTACCGAGAGCGGTGGTGTATGCACTGTCAAGTCTCTTAAGAATGCTGTTGTTCGGTAAATTCAGGAAAAAAAAAAACAAAAAAAATTGTCATGCGAAGAAGAATGAGAATAGTTTACAAAGAAAAAACACCTTGAATAATGAGTAATGAAAACTGTTCGAAACACAAGACGTCACCGCACAATGTGTGTTGCTCAATCAGTACTAGAGGCTGCAATTAAGCTGGCAACAAACCCAGTCTCTATTCCTCTCTTGTCCCAGGGGAGGATCCAATTGCAGATGCCAAAATCATGACCCCTCGGCGGCTGAAGTTTTGAAAGGGGTTTGCAGCACCTGTTTACCCGCGATATTAACTAACCCTACCCCCCAAATCCCAATCAAGAAGGTGAATCAGAACAAATAACAACAAGAATCTCATAGCTCTTTCGCCAAAAAAGAAGCAAAATTGAATACTAGTTCATCCACCTCATTCGGGATTCCATGGCTCCTTTGTAGGTTCAAAAACCGGAGGATCACCAAGAGGATCAACAGTAGCAGTTTCCTTCTCAGCAGTAGCGCCCAGATACTCCTCATACGGCAACGTGCGCATTCCCTCGACAGCTGGTAAACAACCTGTATACACGGTGCGGACTTCTGATGCAGGTATGCAAACGCCTTGGTCACAAACGGGACATCGGGATTCCGTTACCGTCTGTGTTGTTGGGCAGCAGTCGGTTCTTCAATTGTGTCAAGAATAAGTATAAAAAAAATTCGCTGGGAAATAGAGTTGGAGGGTTGGCTTACAGGCAGGGCCTTTCTTCGATGACGGTTCGTATCGTCATTGGGCAGAAGAGGTCTGGGCCCTGTACGCATTTGCACCGCTCTGGAAAGATTTACATGAGATGCCAGGTTTTACCCAGGGAATCTTGGATAGAGGGGGATTTTACCGGCAAGAGTTGTAATTGTAGCACAAGAATGCGTAGAAAGAAACGAAACTTCTTCATTGGAATCTAGAATGGCCGTCGTGCAGTGTTCAGGAAGAATATCTTGTCTTTGAAGGACTGGTGCCTGGGTGACTTCGGGGCTTGGAACTGCGAAGCTGAAAACGCAATGTTAGACACTTTTCTACGGTAGGGACTATGATAGGATGCGAATATGCGAGTACCAGGCTGTAGCCAAGGCTAAACCTATGATTGCTAGGAAGAGCATTTTCGTCGATGATGCCAGAAGTATCTGTCGGTTGTGGGAAGATCTTGGCCTGTTAGATAAAAAAGGAAGATGAGAGGGAATTGAGGGAGGAATAGGATCCTTTAAGAAGGCCATGTTTATGGTGTGATGTGAGATAACTGAAGTGGCAATGCAATATATGAAATAGATGTGCTGTCCCTGTCTCTTCGTAACACATCGCGACGGCAGTGGAGGTTTCAGGCAATATAATCCTATCAACGTCACTGTTGACAGCCCCTCTCTGATTCATATCTTGTCCTAAGCACCGTCCCTCTTTTCGGATCTGGTCTAACCCTTCAATCGTTTCTTTCTTCCCGCATCTTACCGATCTAGCCTAATTCCATGATCCCCCCAGGGAGACCCTGAAGTCCCTCAAGCTCTCCCGTCCCTTCGGAAGCATGTCTCGCTGTAATTCCTGAACCGACTCAAAGAGGGAGGTCGCAACCGGGTTTCATTAAGCCCAGGCCGACCCTTCCGTCCCTACTCTTGTCACTGAACAATCAGGATGTGAATAGAAATTGTGTCTATTTTTATCTAACTTCATCTCAAGGGAGCCAAAAGCCTGTACAAAGTACAACCCTTCCCAGTCCATGCCCCAGTAGCAGTACAGCTACTTGGCGTACATTGAGAAGTGATCAACCAGTGAAAAATATAATATAGAAAATAGTGTAAGGTAAAAAAAAAAAAATAATCCAAATGCTCCATGCACATGCTGCCCCTCGCTAACATTTGCTTTTTGTTTCAAACCAGGAGTTAAAAAAAGACGAATATAGAATACATGTCGGTGTTGTATGCGTTTGTAGTAATAATATCACAGGATAGCTAGCGATAATCGCATAGCTGGCCAATAGGTTTTGATTCAAGCTTCGCAATGAGCATCGAGAGAGGCTTGCGGGATCGTTAGTGCTCGTTTCTTATGAGAAGAAATACTGGCTCCCCTTGAGCTTTTGCACATCGAAATCACCCTGAGGAAAAACTTCATGTTAATATCATATTGAATCAGACTGGGTGTTGGGCACAGTAGCTTACCTTCTCGGGAACGGGAGGGAAGGCCAGCGGAAGCCAAACTTGTATCGTAGGTTCCGCTTTAGCCCTCCTTCCCGAAGTTCCGCCCACAACCTGCTCCTCAAAGTGGGATCGTTTCATGTTGTCGACAAGACGGGCAGCGACATCGTTGGATGACTCGGCTTCCTCAACATCCATCAAGTCAAGCGGTGTCTCTACGGCAGCCTCGAGGTCGGATTCGAGGCTCTCGCCATCCGCCAAGACTCCCAAGCCTTGGACCGCGGCTTCGTCAGAAGAGACGAGCGAGTCCGAGGACTCCATCTGTTCGTAGATGCTCGCAGCTGTTTCCATAGCCCGACCTCGAACCACATCTTCGGGGTCCGTGGATTGTAATAAGCGCTGCCTCTCGCTCTCTAGAAGGAGTTCGTCCTTTAAAGACCTACGGTTGGCTTTGCGGTACTGCTTGATTTTGAGACCCACGGGCGAGTTTTGCTTAATCTTAGCGAGGTAGAGCGAGTTCTTATACCGAGCCTCAAACTCGGCTGCGAGACGCCCGATAACGTCTTCTTCATGGATACGAATAAACGAGTCACGAAGAACCGTGTTCATCGTGTCGACATCGGCCGCGTGTGTCCAGAACGAGTCGTGTACGGCGGCAAAGGAGAGACCCAGATCATCACATTGCAAGGCAGAGAGGAGCATGTGGCTTGCGTCGAGGGAGTGAATGAAATTCGGCGGGAAACCCTGCAATTGCTTTCGTCGATTCACGGGATCGAATCTATCAGGCAGGACAAGAGTGAGATCTTGGATGCAAGTGTGAATCATTCGTGTGGCTGTCTTCCGGTATGGTTGGGCAACTGGCATTCGTAGCGGCGTTGTCCAAACAATGGTAGATCGCAATTGTTCAAGTAGCTCATCTGTCGAACTTTTGCTGTCAGCCTTTCGTTTACCCGCCTTTTTCTTCGTCTCCTTCTTGTCGCCGAGAGAATTTTCGATTTGTCGAATCTGGTCCAGGGTGAGAGAGTTGCAGACGCGGCCGCCGACCTCGCCAAGCCACGATTGGATATCGTGGGCTCCGCGGAACATGGTAGAGAGCGCCCTAAAGATTAGAGTCGCGATATATGACGAGAGAACCATGGGGTCAAAGCCCGTCTCGTCAAAGATATTGGGATAAGCGGCATCAATTTGCTTGCAGACCTGCTTCTTGGCACCGGCGAAAGTAACACCGTAGACATTGGTCATGACTGTCTGCTTGACGACTTTTCGAGTGATCTTGTCTCCCAGGACCTTTGCGAGCGGATTATCTTCAGCGGCATCCTTTGCGATGCTCTCCTTCACCAGGTTAGCGACAGCAGAGTAGACATCGGCTGGCCGATCGCCGGGCTCTAGATTGACCTGCCGAGCACCCCAAGAATCACCACCGAGAGCAGCATAGTGCTGAAGGCCGTTGCAGGTACCGTCTTGGTGGATTGGAAGGTGCGAGATGTACTTCGTGGGGTCTGGTAGTTCAAGTGCCGCCTTTAATTCGTAGCAGGTAGCTAAACATTGCCAAGGATCCTCGGCTTTGAGCCACCACCGTTTCCCCGTTAGTGGCGCGTCTGTTGAATCAAGAATGTTGTCCAAATTAGCCATAGCAAATTCCTCACGCTCCTTCAAGCTGGCCTTGTCGAATCCGAAAACGTTGGAGAGATGAATCTTGAGCCATGCGAGGCCTCGTTCGCCAAGTTCTTTGCCCTTGGAGAACCGCAGAAGCCCGCGAACGTGATCGGCACCCATGTGGTTGAGGTATGTTGGGAGAGGATAGGCCCGGCCGCGGAAGTCCACGTTATGAGGGAAATAGAATGTCTGGTTTCGGAAGGCACGGGCGATTTCAAGCTGGAAGTTAATGAAACATCGCACCGAGTGCAGACCCGAGCTCGTATTCTCGGCAGTCTTGACAGCCCGAATCCATTGTCGTTTCACCATGGGGTCGTCGGAGGGTTCGGGCTCTGGCGGCACGTTGATATTGGGGTTTAGTGGGGGAATGTCGGCGATCGCTTCTCCAGTATTCCAGGCCTCAAGCATCACGTTGAGCACGGGCGTGTTGATGCGCCAAGCGGTCTTTCCGAGAACATCAAGTCCCTTCAGCACTTGATCAAGGTCACCACGTTCAATGGCGGCTTCAGTGTAGAGTCTCTGTTCCTTGTTCTCACCCGACTTGACACGAACAAGGTTCGAGGAACTCTCAAGGTAGCCTCCTTTGTCAAATTTGGTCCAGGGTGCGGGCTCAACAACCATGGGGAGATGTTTTGCGAGAAAGTCACCTCGGGGTTCACGTTTCAAGATGGTGACGAGCTCATCGTTCAAAGTGATCATGCCGACCTTTTTGCCCTTGCGAAGCTGCGAGGTCCGTGAAAAGGCGGGCTGGAGTTGGCTGACGAGTTTTCCTGTTTCTGGGTGCTCCCGGACAACCTTAATCTTTGCGCACGAGAGAAGACCAGAGAGAAGGGCGGCTCCAACTTTAGCGCGGATAGATGCAGGCCATGGGCGTTCACTTGCCGGCTTTGTTGCGGCGAGGGGGGGTACATCGCCATTCACGCCGGCCAAAGCAGAGTCTTCGGGAGCGTCGGCCTTCAGGCGTGTGGTTAGCGACCTTTGGATGTTTCGGCGATTATTCTGTTGGCCGTGCGTCTTCTTTTCGGTACTGCCCTGGGCACGTGTGTCTTCCTCGACGAGCTTCGCGATACTACTGATAACTGTGCTAAGCGCAGCACCACGGTCAACACCTAGAACTGTCACCGAGCTAAGCGTGCTTAAAATAGTTACAGCAGCAAGACGGCTGGGGTTGGATTGCCGAAGAAATGGACCATAGAAACAACGCTCGAGATCCTGCTCGCTCTTGACTGGGCTGTTTTCGGCTTGTTCCACTTTCTCTAGCTCTTCCTTGAGATAGGCTTCCAGGTCCCGCTGCCAGTCGTACAGTCGTGAGTTGAGTGAGGCGTGGCTCAAGGACGAGTTTAACCCCATTTTCTGGAGCGACTCATTTTCTTCGCGCCACCTTTCGACAGCTGCATCGACGGAGTCAAGCTCTAGCCGGCTCTGAATCTCCCTTTGCTCTTGGGGGGATAGTGTGGAGATATCGCAATTTTGTGGGATCTCGTCGAACAGACTCAGAGTCTGCTTGACGAGTTTCAAGCCAAAACCCTTTTGGGGTGTTGCGAGTACTTCGGGGTAGTTGGGAGAGGGCGGCGATACTTGCTCGGATGTGGCAGATGAAGAGGTTGTTGCGGAGTCAAAAGAGGCTTCGGGTAGGGTAAAAGGTTCGGGTTCAGAGGCTAGGTTGTATGTTGGGCAAATGTCGGTAATGATTGCCAGATCCTGGTCGGTAAGGACATCGGCCATGGAGAGAACTTCCAATCCTGCATCGCCAGGGGCCATGGCCATATAGCGCAGAACAAGCCGGTTGAGTCGAGAGCCCGATTCAGAGAGAAGAGATGCCTTGAGCATACATGCTACCGTCTCAGCTGTTTGCGGCAGTCCTTTGCTTCGAATATGCAACTCGTACCATTTGTGTAGATCTTCGGCTTGCTTCTTGTTGGGTACAAGGCGCATTTGGTCCAATGAAGACTTGAGGTAGCGATTATGAAGCGCAACCAGTTCCTCGCGATCCACACCTGCTATTGAGGCCAGGCGTTTGAGAACCAGTTCTGCTCGATCAAACTTCTTGACTTGGATGCAAGCATTGAAAACGGCGAATAGTTCATCGACGTCTCCGGCAATTCCTGAGGCGTTCATTCTTGGCCTTGGCCCCGGAGGAGACGGCTCACTTAGAACGAGGGGAGAGGTGGTATTGTGAGGCCGTAATTCATAGTAAGGGAGATTTCTGTCGGCATATTGTAAATTCGGTATCGATTGACTCAGGTGATCATACATCTGCTCGGGCATGTAGGGATAGTCGTCAACGGCGGTTGCCAGAGTTCGGCGCGGGAGGAAAGGAGTTTGGCTCGATTGGACTCTTCGGAGAGGGGCATCTTGTTGGCCATCGACCAGAGGCCGAGAGGCACTTAGTGTGTAATAATTGGTCACCGGACGTCTAGCAAGACGACTCCAGGAGTTGAGGCCTGATGGCCTTTGAAGTACTTTGCGTTGGCATTGGCGGAGCATCGTGACCTCACGCGACCCGAGTCGCGAAATAGGGGAAAGAAAAGAGACCCAGCGAAAATGAGTGACGAAGCTGGGATAAAGAAATTAATTAAAAGTCCATGAGTACATAAAAATAATACAAAACCAAAGGAGAAAAATACAAGCAGGGTATTTCCTCCCGTAGAATTAGAAAATTGGAGATAGGAGTATTTGGGGAGGATTGGGAAAAAAAAAAGAGGAGATGACAGGACTTTTCGAAGACGTTCTACAAATTTTTCCTGATCCAATTTTTCCAGGTGAAATGCTCTGTCAAACGATTTCACTTCACTGAAGAGCGCGCTAGCCAAATCTGGCCCCGTTGTAAGCCAATAGAATACGGGGGAATGAAAGCTAATGTGGAGCCAGGCACCTTCTTGCTAAGGGGAGAAAAAAAAGCCCACATACAAGTACACCAAAATTGACTTGCCTCTCAAAACATCAACGAGATATCTCGCCGCCAAGACAGCTTCTTCAGTGATGGTTTATACTCCGTACAGCAAACCTCCTTCGCAAATGATATAGTCCAATCGGCAACTATTACCTCCAATCATGTCCCGGCCTGCGGTCGCTGCAGCCTCGGGGCCTCTACGCCTCTGCACCTCTCGCCGAGTCGTCCCTCTCTTCCTCCCATTATCAGCATACGCCTCTCGCCACACACCCCGCACCAGCTTAATACCCAGCGTCAGATCGTATTCCACCGTCAAATCCAACAATAAACCCGACGACTCCGTCTCCAAGTCTACTGAAGCACAACCAAGCGAGCCTACAGCAACCTCCGAGCCTGCTGATGAGCCATGGTATCTCCAAGTCGAACCTCCCACACAACCAGCTGCGCGCGAGATTGCACCGTTACCGACCCTCCCCGACTCTCCTCCTCCGATCCTTGAAACTCTCGTCAAATATGTCTACGAACACATGGGTTTGGATGACGTTACTATTCTCGATCTTCGTGAATTCGACCCTCCTCCACCCCTAGGAGAGAACCTAATCATGGTTTTTGGCACTGCACGAAGTGAGAGACATCTTCATGTCTCTTCGGGGAGACTAGTCAGATGGCTGCGATATCATCATAAGATCGAGGCCAATGCAGATGGTCTCATGGGGCAGTCGCAGATGCGAACCAAGCTTCGAAGGCTAAGACGACGATCCAAACTGCTTGGTGCCAGTGGCGCTGTGGGACGAGGTGGTGACGACGGAATATCTACGGGCTGGGTCAGCATCAGCTTAGACAACATTAGGGAGGATGCGACAGAAGTTACGCGATTCGACGAGTCGGGTCAGCTCTCTGGGTTCGGCGCGTCGCCTCTGGACGAAGATGTCTCGACGATTGTGCTTCAAGTCATGACAGAATCCCGGCGCACGGAATTGGACCTCGAAACTCTCTGGAAGAGAAGCCTAGAGCGCAACAAACGAGAGAAGAACGAGGGTCCCGTAACAGTGACTGAAGCTGTGCAGAAATTGCCCAATTTTGCCACACAGGAAAGGAAATGGGCCAAGAAGTCACCAAGGTCTCACCAGCGCAGGGTCTTCGGCACGCTTGCTGCGTCCAGATCTTTTGGTCCGAACTACTCTTTCACTCGAGAGTTTAGCACTGGCCTCGCTATTGAGCAGGACGCCGGGACCGAAGAAGAGATCATGTCCGTCATTCACTCCGTGTTCTCGGGTGCCTTTGCCGACCTTTCACCGCGCGAACAAATTACACTCGTAGATGAGTTCGTACAGGGAATGTCCCGACGAGGCGTCAACGTTCTTAGCAACGAGACCATAATTGCCATCATCGAGGCAATCGCCCAATCCGGCACTTCATCATCCCTCTTCCAACGAGCGCAAACAAACCTCGAGTCCCTCCTCACCCTCGCAAAGCTTCCCTGTCCAACAGAGTCGCAACTTCGACGCCTCATGTCTGCATACGTGACGCAAAAGAACTGGGACCGCTTCTGGGACACATGGCGCGTCCCGCCACGCTTCCTCGTCTCCCGCAGCAAAGACCTCTACGAATTCGTCTTCCGAATCGCCGCGCACACAGGCGACGAGAACTTTTGCATGCGCACCCTGCGCAACTGCGTTCCTAGCATGTTTCTCGAGCCAGAACCCATCGCCTTGAACGAGGGGATGCACGACGCCATCCTAGCTTGCATTGCGGTTGTCGACCCCGAGGCTTTGAATCAGGGTGGCATGCCCATGGAGAAACTACTCTTTCGACCAAAGGGTCTTGATGTAGATACGCCACGGAAGGCTGAACGTGTTGAAGAGCTCTTGGGTCGGGAGCACAATCGTGAGTTTGTGCGTCTTGTGCGGGATCTTGAGGCTGTTCGGGCACGGAGAAGAGGAGAGTAAATAAGTTGCATTTGGGTCAGATCTGTTGGGTGCGGACCTGCCTGTGTATAATAGAGATGTATAAAAGTTGAAAAGCCTCACTAGAATTGTGTATAACAGATATCGATTCATGTAGTCATTTCAAAGAATTTTGAATAATATGCAAATAACCCCATCTGGAAACCCCAAAAGAGGGTTAAATCAACCTAGTCTCGGCTATTCGTACGTCCACCTTCATAAAACGTCCTTTTTATCTTTTCCCGCAAGTTTCCGCATGCTGTCTCTCAACATGGGCGCAACTTTCTTCCGACTATGTTCCGATCCTCGCTGTCGCCACGCACGACGCACACCGTGATCAGCATTAGCACCATCAGAGTCCAACGATCCGCCAGCAAGTGTCTCAAGGCCGAGGATGCCATCCGAGTCGCGCGCAAAGTCCTCTGGTAGTGAGAGGTAGGGTCCGTTGCCCCAGACGAAGAGTTCTCGCTGTGAAGCACCGTCGACGAGGGAGAATGTGAGGATAGAAAGGACGGAGAGGCCTTTTTCTTTTTTGAAGGATTCCAGTTCTTGGATGAGGTTTTGGCGTGAGCCGGCTTTTTCGACGAGGTAGTTTAGGTCGCCCACTACACTGCATGTACCCAATTTGGCAGAGCACTCGGTCCATTCCTTGTAGTCCTTTCTGAGGATGTCCCGCACGCTTAATTGGGAAAGGTCCTCTTTTAGCTTTGAAATTTCATTAAAATAGTCATCGCGATTGAACGATTCGCCAGCGGAGCTCATTCTCTGCTCTAGAAATTCCAATGAGCGTACATCTGTCTCGGTCACCTTGTCGGCGAGAGCGAGATTCATAGTGTCGCTGAGGATAGGGGCGATAGCGACGTGCGCTAGCTGCGCTTCGACCTTTCGAGAGGGCGCGTCATCGAGGGACAAGGCTTCCCAAGCAGCGCGGCATTGTTCGACGATGAGCGAGGTACAGCTACCACACACTTGGATAATGCGTGGGTTGCAAGTCGACGGCACGAATCCTTCGTCCACGTGGTGGTCGACACAGCCAACTACTTGCGTCGAGAAGCGCTCTCCAATAGGGCCGGTGAGAACATTATGGTCAACCATGACCCATTGAGTGTCCTTTGGATCGAGACCGCCCGATTCAAGAGCAAGGTCTGAGAGTGTGAGGAGATCATCGAATGAGAGGTCCGCATGGCGGAGGACCGCTGTCATCTCCGTCCGAAGAGGGAGGTCCTCACGGAGAAGATTCGAAATAGGAATGTGCAGCTTATTGGGATGAGTATGTGTGCGGAGGTAAGCATAAAGGATGGTGGAGCATAACGAATCCAAATCTGATCAAGTGGTGGTGAGCAAGCTGATGGGAAAGACCTTTTGAGCAACTACTGGCACTGGCTGCTGGCGAAGATCGACAGGTAATCATTGATTGAGAGAAACATACCCGCGGATTCATTTCCAACGACAAATGTCAGAGGTACGGTTCGCTTGGAAGCTGGCGCAAGAAGAGCAGCACGAGCGCTAGAAAGAAACGCCTGAAGAGAAGGGCGAGGCGCCATTTTCAAAGACCAGTAAGAAAGGAATGGCGTGCTAGTCTCGATTAAGTGTACGAATTTCAATTAACCAAAGATGAATTCAAATAGAGGTGCATTAATGGCCGCCGGCCTGTTGTATAAAAAGCTTTTGCAGAAGAGAACAAAAGTGTTTATAGTTTCAGCAACAGAGGCAAAGCGGGGAGGGCAGGGTTGAAGCCCAAAAGCCCAACGACCTTGTGACTGAAATCGAATGATAAGCCACGAGAATCTGGAAACGACTCGGTGAATGCAGCGCTCTGTGTAACGTAGCTTTACTTGTGCCAGCTAATTGCAAGTTGTGTAGGGTGAAAGCTGCAAGAAGTGTAGATGATATCAAAGTGGGGGGGCTTTTAATGACAGGTGTTGACAGTTGGGATCCTAGATCGCTAAGTGGGGGGCAATCCAATGAGTCGATCGATCACGAGCACTGATAAAGCTGCCTTTCATCGTTTCGGTCTCGACTATTTCGGAGTTATGCCCTTGTATTTCTTTCTTATAGAAACTCGTATATATTTACTCTTTCGCATAGCCTTCAAAGTTTACCTTTACACATCCAGCATTCCTAGCGACCTTCATAGTCTGGTTTCTTATCTTTCTCTGTAAGCCACTACTTCTCACACCATCTAAAGACCAACTCATCCTTTACCTCCCTCACTTACCCTCGACTTATGGCACAGGAACCACCAAGATCTCATATCAAAGAGCTATCCGTCATATCAAATCTCCATTTCTATTTCATTAGACCCCGTTTACAAGAACAATGTCCCAATCTCAACCTCCTACCCCGCCCCTCCGGCTCGCAATCCTCGAAGCCGACACGCCCCAACCCAAAACAAATGCCAAATACGGCGGCTACCGCGGCCTCTACACCTCAATGCTCCGAGAAGCCGCCACCCCTACACCCTTAGAATCCCTCCTCACCATCACGGGCCACGACATCGTATCCGATCCCACCGCCTACCCCGCCCTCGGCTCCGTGGACGCCATTCTCATTTCTGGGTCCAAGCACAACGCCTTCGATAGCGATCCGTGGATCCTCGCGCTCGTAGAGTATGCGCGCGCAGCCATTGAGAGCAAGAGGGTGAGGGTGATTGGTATTTGTTTCGGCCATCAGATTGTCTGTCGTGCTCTTGGTGCGCCTGTCGAGCGGTGTAAGGAAGGGTGGGAAGTTGCTGTGATGGATGTTGAGTTGAATGAGGAGGGCAAGAAAATATTCCAGATGGAAAAGATGGTAGGTCTTCCTTCCACTTCCCACATCCGAACTTGAACATACTAACAAAAACCCGACAGCGCATTCAACAAATGCATCTGGACTATGTACCTCAGCCTCCGCCCAACACTCACCTGTTAGGGAGCTCTGCCAAATGCAAAGTTCAAAGCATCTACCTGCCCCGTACCTACATCACCGTACAGGGCCATCCCGAGTTCACAGGTGAGACTGTCACCGAAATTCTCGAGGTGCGCCGGGCACTCGGTCGGTTCCCCGACGATGACTTCTACAACGACGCCTTGCGCCGTGCTGGGAACGAGCACGATGGCGTAGCAATTGCTCGCGCCTTTTTACGTTTCTTGCGGGAGTGAAAATATTTCTATCTCTTTGCCCATTTAGAATTACTGCACATAAGTCTCGCTCGTCAACTTACATAGCACCATTTTCAAAGAATACATGAATACAATGGCACCTGGGCTACTGATAATCATGGTCAACATGTCGCAAGTGATTGGCCGTCAATCATGAATTGCTTTAAACCTCGCCATAGGACTTGCGTTTAGACTCAGCAACGAAGAAAAAGAATATGTCGAAACCGACGAAAGTAAACAAAAATGACCAGTTAATATGATGCAAGATGATAAGGGAGTCTCTAAATCTATATCCTGCGCCACGTCGGTAAGAAACCAACGGGGGAAATAAAACTCCACACAAAACTCCAGATCAAACCCAACCAGTCGCCTTAATCCGTAACCATTTGGAGACAAGCAATCCAATATTGCTCCTCTCTATGGGCTTTGAATGCCCGGGTATCCCGTCCAAGTGCCATCCCTATATGCCCCGTGTCCTTACATTTCGCCCTGCCGTTCTGTAGACAAAAGAAAACCAATCCGAAGACGGAAAGCATGATAAATACAAGTGCATAGGCTCCGTCCGTCATACATGATTTAGGGAGCTGCCACCACAAAACAAAAGAAGTTACAGTCGCTCTTGAAGATTCCGTAAACGCTAAGCAAATGATGGACGCTTGTCTCTGCCATTGCTGTGCACGTACTCGTCATCACTAGAGTCAAAATCAAGATCAGCTTGTCCGTCCCACCAGTGGCGGGTGGGTCGGACTGTGCCCGTATGTTCGTTGCGTCTCTGGGCCAGTTCCTCCTGGCGTCGACGTCTAGCCAGCCTTCCGTCGACTATCATTTCCTCTTGAGTTCGACCTACGGTAGCATGCCGACGCCCCATCCAGTGCCGGGGGTGCAGGCGCAGCTTGCGGGTGCGTGTGTAGCGCCAAGGTCGCTCACGAGTCGAAAATAGCCAGGAATCGACGGCAGCTTGAATGCACCAACTGATGAGACTGAGTATGATGGCGGGTTTTGGCCCTGGGTTATCTGGGTCATCCCATTTACATGCGTGAGAGATGAATGGAGCGATCCAGATGATCAGATATACGAGAGGGTACATCAACAAGGGCCGCAATTGACGACGAATCTTATCTCGAGCTTTTGTTTCCTGTGGACAAAACGTCGTTTGTGCACCGTCTCTGGTGGTGGCTGGTACAAGGTGCTGCGTCGAGGTGGCGTTGGATCCCCTCATGGGAATCGAGGCCCGCAAACGTCCGTCAAACAGTCCTCCGAGTGTCCTCGAGGTTCCTCGGGTGATCTCTGGTGAGGATTGTCTTCTTAGGAATGAGCGCGGATTGGAGGACACGTCGACTTCTGAAGAGGAAAGGAGGGTGTGGTGCCGTGCCGTTGTGGAGACGGACGACTCTCGTGTCCGAACCGGTAGTGTGTTTGTCACCAGAGGGTACAGAGGGGGGAAGTTCCCCGGCTCTACAGAAAGGGATAGTGTTGATGCAACGGATCCTTTTCTGCCTCGGTTATTGGTTTCGAAGCTGAAATTCTCGAGTTTTAAGCGCGCGGGGCTGGGAAGAGCTGTCGGGAGATTGTTGCGGAACGGTGATTTAGCCTGCTCATACGTCGGAAGAGAGTCAAGCTTGAGGGGTCCCATGGTGCCGGTAGACGCTCCTGATCGTTTGTAATCGGTTTCTGAACCTCGTCTAGAGGTGCTGTCATGATAGTGGGACATGCTGGCGGCCCTCGAACAAGTGGTTGATGGCCGGCAGGATGTGCGTTGGTCCTCGGAAGGGCACTCACTAACGCCTTCCACTGTCGAGCTCAGGCGGTAGAAACGTTCCATGATAATTTTGAGGTGTAGGTAAATGAAGACATAGATGAAGAAAATGATGACAAAGATGACATAGCGTGGAACCCAACTGAGTGCCATCCGCGTCCAAGACGGTTCGATAGGGAGATAACAGAAGGCGCCAAAGTTTCGATAGGCGTTCGATTCATTGAGGAAGGCTAAAGAGGCGAAGAGAAGCGGTATCGTTATAAACGCGGCATAGGCATAGCGGCGGTACGGGTAAAGTCCCCGCTCACCCGCAGACTGCCGCGGTCGAAATACGTAGAGTGCGGTGTGTATGGCGATTAGTAGAACGGCCATATCGGATGCTTCGATACCGACAGCCAGAAAGAAACCGCTTACTTGGCAGAAGGCGGAGGAAGAGGCAACGCGGCCATTGACCAACTCGACGAGCGGAAATATGACAAACCAGAGCGCCTTGAGTAGGTCGCTCTGTATAAGGAGCATAATTAGTCTATAAAATGAGGGATAAATGTTAGAACGGAGTCCAACCAACACGAAGACAATAGGGGGCGAGGGCCATGGAGAAGAAAGATTTAAATACGCACTCATGACGGAAAGAACGGCGTATCTGGACGAACCAGTAGAGGGCTATGAAAGTCGACAACACACTGATTGATCCGAGAGAGAGAGATATGATACGGAGGATTTGGCGGTAGGAATCGAAGGAATCGGATGCACGGTCGACAATAGGTATCTCGCTGGGCGAGCTCATCTGCAACAGCCCCATGCCGGTTGACATCTCGGGGCAGGGTGTCGAAGAAGAGATGGAGGCCAAGGGCGACCACAAAGGTCTGTTGGCCTAGAGTTCAGAGGTGCTATAAGTGATAGCGAGTGCTTCTCCATATCATGGTGCCTGGCGAAAGATGAGACTCTTGTGCTAAAGGTCGGCTCGACGAGGTATGAATCGAGGAAGTAGACTTCCTGGCCGGATGAGAAACGAGACGAGGGTGCAAAACCAGGCAAGGATCGTTTAATCGAGGAGTGATTCGGGCCTTGGCTTGGCGTTTGCGTTTAGCAGCTCCCCGTTGTAAATGGCTTAAGCCACAGGCAGGGGAATAATCTGCTAATGTTCGTCGTGTTGGCCCTTGTCAAAATGCGAGTCTTGTTTGTCGTGGTAGAATAGCCCGGTAGGTTCTGGCGTCTGAAGGAGGCGTGTAAATGAATGGAATATTGGGCGAGGAAGAAATGCCTTTCTCTGCTTGGCCTGGCAGTTGGTGGAGAGGAAAGAAGATGAGCCGTAAGGGCCTTTCACTAGGAAACGAAGGGGTAGGGGAAAAAAAAACAAAAGACGGCAATGATCCAGAGTGGAGGTGCCCCAGCAGGAAGGGGGGGCAGCAAACCCCAAAACCTCCAGGCGACCCAGGAATCCGGAACGTAGCGTTGAAGTACGGAGTATGAGTGGATTAAGTGGGATTGATGGCTCGTCAAACGATCGGGAAGAGGAACGATGGTGGCGTGGGCCCGATGTATGACGGGAAAAAAAAAGAGTCAATGCGTCGAAGCTAGAGTGGAATTAGAGTAGGGCGAAAAGCTGCAAGAGGTGGGTTGAAGTAAGAGAAGCGAGGCCATCATAGAGCAAGAGATGGCGAGCATGCAAATATGTTATTATTGTCGTTGGATAAGAGGTTTAGTTGAAAGGAGAGAAATTATTTGGGCTGGTGGATAATTCAGGAGGTTGAAGACCGGAGCGAAGAAAAAGAAAGGAAAATTAGAGGTGGGCGAAGTGAAGTGAGACAGGGAAAAACGAATGAGATTTGGCTCCTTCGTATTAGTTGGGAAGGAGCCGGAAGATGAGAGGGGAAGACCCGTGGATCGACTTGGATTACTGAATATCCATGACCCGATGGAACAGATGAAAAATAACAATACTCCGTACGTAAATAGGATTGTGATATTTTTGTCTACAGTTTAGTGGCCTGTCTTCTCAGTGATGGCTCAAAAAGAGCAAGAGCCCTCTTGCCAAAAATGGCTCGTAGCATGGCATAAAACTAACGACTTAGGTTTGCCGCCGCTCCCCGCCCCTACCCTACCTCCCGCAGCTGGGGGAGTACTCCGTATCTCCAGATGTATTAAATTACGGGGGTGTACTCCGTACACCACTGTTGGCCAGCCTCAAAGGGGGGGCAAGTTCCCCACCTACCAAGTATGTACGTATTACGTAGTTTAGGGCCTGATTATTACACCCTAGGCTGCAAGACGAGTGAACCAAGTTAAGGGGACGACAACCGATGTACGGAGTACTACAAAGTATTTATGGAGTACCTGGAATCCCTTGGTACATGCCAACAGACCTGTACGGAGTAGGTACCTGAAGAACCAGGGTGCAGGAGTGATTTTCCCACCCAATTTTAGGTAGCAGCATGATCCACTAGCTGTAAATTGTCACCGTGCCATTCCGGCGGCCTGAGATGCCAGATGCCAAATAACCCCTAAGCATCCTTTGGCAAATCACTATTATGGAGTACGGAGTACTGTTTTACGCCGTATTTTCTCGTGTTGTTCCAGGAGCGAGAGTTGCATCGTAAATTTTGGGAATATCGCATATTCTTCCCTTTAGTATTTTTATCCCATTCCCGCCTGTTTCCTGCTTCTTGACAAGGCTGCTGACTATTACGTCGGTCCGACAGAGAGTCAAAATGGAAATAGCAACTCGCCACCCTGCAACGGTAATACTCCGTAAAGTGTTGACTAGTTTAGTTCAAAGCATGGATCACCTGGTGCCACGTACGTCGAGCAAATGGCCTGGCTTTACTCCTTAGGAGCTCTTGTCGGTAAATAATAGTACAAACTAGTCAAAACCTTCGCATTCCCACACGCCATTGAGGAGCGGCGCTTTCTTGCTGACACCAACCCGTTTTGACTTTTAAGCATAGAACCTTCCCTTACCTTGCGTTCCGAGTCATATTTTCGGCACTGAAAGAATGTGAAAGAATTGCCGTGGAGTACTCCGTACTTGTATTAGTTCTACCATTCATCTAAGCGGAAGCATCGAATAGGGAAACGAGCGAAGTGCATGACCCCTTTACTCCATACGGAGTAGGTTTCCTTTTCCCCCCCTCCTTCACCGCCAGATGGACTGTCTCCGCCTACCCCCACTCTGACCCAACACGCGACACGCACCAACAAGACAAGATCTGCTCAACAGGTCAACTCATCTTTCTTGGAGGGTTGGAAGGCTTGCGCTGTGTTTGGCTGCAAAGTTGAAGCCATCAGCTTCCGATTATCGCCTCGTGATCTAAACTACGTGATCTAATGATCTAAACTATGTGACTGGGTTTTTAATTACAAGAAAGTCTTGAATAGAGACTTGATCTACGGAGTACACACCTGGTGTGGTCGTTGATCGATTCGACAGGGTTTTGACGCATGAACAACCACAGCACTCGAGATGGCGCTTTGTCTGTGCCCTGGCGATCTGCTTGTCGATGCACATCATACCAAGCTGCCCCGTCTTGGTGTCGGCTTTGCTCCGTAAAGATTCACGCATTTAATTAGATGGGAGGAGCGTCTACGGAGTATGCCTGATGTCATTTGGCCGCACAAGCGAGTGTCCTGCGACTTTGCCCACCAACGAGTAAAGTTCGGGTGGAGTGCAACCAATAGGTAGCCGGATTTAGGTGACTACCATTCAATAGCAGGCAGGCACCCTGTGCTCCGTAGAGATTGCAGGCCACGGCATTTCACCTGCCGCCATCTCGTAATATCAGCAGATCCGATGGTCGTCAATCAAGGTGGGCTAGAGGGTCAAAGCTTTCTTTTAGGATTCCCCATCCTACAAGTACTACGGAGTAATAGTTTACTGCAACCCTCAACCCTGTATTATTGACTCCTCTTTGTGTCCCCCTATGAAAAGTCTTTCCCCATTTCGGACTGTTCTGTTTTACTTGTACGGGGTATTAATATTCCGCGACAATGGCTATCACAGATAATGCTGATCATTCGTACGAGAACTACCACAAACTCAGTTTCTGTGCCTCGCCAGCAGTTACCATGGGTTTTTTCTTTTCTTTTGGACATAAAGACATTCCTAAAGTTAGCCCCAAGAACCACGGGAACAACAGGATTCGGCTGTCTCCGGGGCTGGCCAAAACGATGCAGGATAATGTTTACTACGAAGTAGATTAGGGGACAAGACACTGCAGAAGTGGATAGCCAATACCCATGCGCGAATTTTGATAAAATTTACTTCCTTTTTGAGTAGGAGAAAAAAGAAAGTATTCGGAAATGAGCAAGGGAGAGTAGTAGTTTTTGCTTCCCAAAGAAAGAAAAAAGCAAAATGCCGACTGTGTCGAGTTGACAAGTACGGGGTACTCCGTCAAGTATTATGTACTCGTACTTTTGATTCCGGAAAATAGATGACGCGTGACTGTGTGAACATTCCTCCAAGCCCTGGCCGGCTACCTCGTAGTCAACTTACTCCGTATGAACACGACCCTCTACTCCGTAAACATGCGAAGCCTGGCAAGTTTCGAGCAAAAAACATGAGCACCTCCTGTCTGTCCAATGCCTCTGCCTGAACCAGTTCTAGTTTAGTTTACTTGTTTGTACTCCATACGTAACCGTAATTTCAATATCCCACTCAGTTGACAGGGATCCTGTTGGCCAGGCCAGGCCTGGCATCACTCCCAGCGGCTGCGCGTCCTGGGGGGCTGATGGACTGGACCCTCCGCCAGTGGAGACTGACTGTCTTACTTCTGTCACCTTTGAACCCGCACTCTTGCGGCCTCTGGATCACGCGATTGTTAAACACTCGATTTGCTTGGGCTGGTTCATAAAGAGAAATAAAACTGTCGTGTCTAAGGTCCAAAACAGCTAGTCTTTGAATTCTCTGTTTGCTCCGTGTCTACGAAAACGGCAAATCCAAAAATGTATCAGTTTTGTAATGACATGGCTGTATCCGGGAGCTTGCTCCGTTAGCACTGTAAACTAATACTTACTCCGTACGGAGTAGTGCCAATTCAGTATTCGCGGGTACAGTCATTGAGCACAGTCGGGTCGTGTGTGGGTTATGTACTCAAACAATGGGAAGTCCGCTGTTCACTTCAGTACAAGTATTATCAACCCACAACACTTTGCTGTGGCACATTATCTATTTTCCGGTCAGTCCCATAGAGGTATTGTGCTGTGCAATATGAGAAATATTTGTAAGGCGGCCCCTAAGAATATTTTGCAACACTTGTTTGACTACTTGTACTACTTCGTACTCACACTGCCTTTGGACAGCGCCTTGCCCTGCGTCAGAAAAGTAGTGTACCGAGTATTTGACATTGCAGTGCTCGTTAGCGTTAGGGCCAGTCTACTTCGTACTCTGAGAAATTCAGAATGGCCGCATCCTCACACATTGTATTAACCAAGAATGAGACAACGTGGGGTTGGAAAAGGCCAATTCGAGATGCTAGCTTGCGCGTATCTCTTTTGGAAATCGCCGAGCCGAATTAGGCCGTGGATTAAACAGGACCGGTTCAAACTTATTCCCTCGCTGCTGACTGGCAAGTGACCGTAATCAGATTTACCTACCAAGTTGGAGGCCATCACAGGCGTTACTTTTTAACATTCAGCGGTGAAAGCAACCCATATAGCCATCCAAAAAAAAAGGCAAAGTATGACAAATCGAATCTAGTATAGTGTATTGATCATCTTGAGTATCCAGTAGATTTTGGCAATGAAAGCATGCGAAACCAATTGATGAAGGCTTTTGTGTTATCAAGGCGGTGAAGTCGGCGAAGCCTCACACCGCTCGGCAGAAAAGTATTCTGCCGCAGCCCCACCAATTTTTTTTGTGGTAAAAAATTCTTGGTGGCACCCAAAGCGTAATTCAGTTGATAGAAAAGCGAGGACAATTGAAGACCTACCATTCAATTCCGAAACTTGAAAATTACGGGAAGAATGGCCAAAAAATCGCAAAATGGGTCTCACGGCCCAAGCGACGACCGAATCGCCGATAGCAGGTTCGCTAACTTCGAGACGGACAAACGATATCGCCTGCCTTCCAAGCACAATACGAAAACCACAATTGACAAGCGTTTTTCGCGCATGCTCAAAGACGAAGAGTTCACTACAACCGCAAAAGTAGACAGATATGGTCGCAGGATAGCGACTGATGCGAAAAAGAAGGCACTTGCCAGTCTCTACAAAGAGGAGGACGAAGAGGACGAGGACGACATTGACTCGGAGGATGATGAAAACGACGAACCGGACGACGCCAAGGACGTCCGAAGTGAGCTTTTGAAGGTCGACCGAAAGTACGATCCGGCGCGCCAAGGTGGCTTTTCCTCAGAGTCCGAATCCGAAGATGAAGAAGAGGAGGTCGAGGAAGAAGAAATCGACGCCGCCGCTAGTATGCAGCGGTTCGCCGACGAACAGGCCGAAGTTGAAGAGGGAGAGGTCACTGAGCGTATCGCAGTGGTTAATCTCGACTGGGATAATGTCAAATCGGTAGATCTAATGGCCGTCTTCTCCAGTTTCTTGCCCAAGGGCAAGGGCTCTATCGAGAAGGTATCGATCTACCCCAGCGAATTCGGAAAAGAACGAATGGATAGGGAAGAGCTTGAGGGACCTCCAAAAGAAATCTTCCAATCAAAAGCTACCGAGTCTGATGACGATGAGGAAAGTGAGGGGTTCGATGAGGAGAGCAGCGACGACGAAGAAACTGATGCCAAGATCAAGAAGGAGCTACTCACAGAAGGTAACGCCGAGGAGTTTGATAACGATGCTTTGCGGGCGTACCAATTGGACCGATTACGGTACTATTATGCTGTGATCGTGTTCTCTGACAAAGCTACTGCACAATCTGTCTACGAAGATACAGACGGTACAGAGTACTTGTCTTCATCTAATTTCCTGGATCTGCGATTCATCCCCGACGATGTGACGTTTGACGATGAGCCGCGCGATGAATGCACATCCGTCCCCGAGGGATATGAACCGGTGGAGTTCGTCACGGGTGCCCTCCAGAGCTCCAAGGTGTCATTAACCTGGGACTTACATCCCGAGGAGGCATCGAGAAAAGAATCGATCAAGAAGGCGTTCACAGCCAGCCGTGAAGAGATGGAACAAAACGACCTTCGCGCGTACCTCGCATCTGACACTGAGTCTGAGGCCGACGAAGCTGACCAAGATGCCGCCGAGGGTGGCAACGAAGATGGAGATCGGCCACTCACAAAGAAAGAACTTGCTCGTAGGAAGATGAGAGAAGCCCTCGGTCTAGGCGATGAACCGCTTGTCAAATCAAGCGCCTCTGGCCCTGTGGGTGACATGCAAGTCACATTCGCTCCTGCTCTCTCCGAATCAGCCGCCAAGAAGGCGAAACAAGGCGAGGAAATCGAAGAGACGACAATAGAAAAATACAAGCGCAAGGAACGTGAGCGCAAGGAGAAGAAGAGGGAAGCTGCGCGCGCCAGACGTGCAGGTAACGAGGAAAACGGAGCAGAAAGCCAAGCCGAAGGCGAGAAGCCCGCAGAAGCCCAAGAAGAACTCGGCTTCGACGACCCGTTCTTCACCCTAGAAGAACCCGAAAAGACCGCCAAGACCTCAATCCGCAAAGAAGAACGCCGCAAGAAGCGCGAAGCCCGCGAAGCAGAAGAAGCCGCCAAAACCGCCGAACGCGAACACCTCAAGAAAGTCATGGCCACCGACGAAACGCAAGACACGGAGGGCGCGGACCCCAACCACTTTGACATGAAAGCCATCATCCGCGCCGAAAAGCAAAAGAACAAGAAACACCAAAAGAAGAGCAAAAAGGGCAAGACTGCAGAAACCAACGATGCGGCGGCCCGCGGTCTCCAGCCGGGTTTCGAAATGGACGTTGCGGATTCACGTTTCGGCGCCGTGTTCGATAGCCACGAGTTTGCTATCGATCCTTCGAATCCGCGGTTCCAGAGTACTGAGGGTATGCGCAAGTTGCTTGATGAGGGAAGGAGGAAACGGAAGGATAGGGACGGGGACGATGAACCTCTGCGGGAGAAGAAGAGCAAGAGTGAGGCTGGGAGTGATGTAAAGGATTTGGTTGCTTCTGTTAAGAGGAAGGCTAAAAAGGTCAAGGGATAAAAAATTCTTCTTCTTTTCACATTGGATTTTATGTTATCGATGTCTTTTCCCTCTTTTATCTATGCCTGTTTGAGATGCGCGGCGTTATGCAATACTTGAAATATCCGAATATCAAAAGTCACCTTCTTGAATAATCTTTTACATAAATGAAATTCCTCGCCCCTTCTTGAAGTACAAAGAATAAAAAAAAATGCAAGATGAAAATGCGGATAGCCAAATCATGAGGCGCCTCGCGACATAAATAGAGTAACTGTCCGTTGTAATGGTATAGATATAAACAAAAAGGGAAAAAAAAAGAAAAGCACGTTCATCGAGAGTGCCGGGGAAAATGAGGAATTTGAAGAGGACAAGTGTAGGTTTGAATTTAACCCCATGTGCCACCACCACCGCCGGTTCGTCCTCCTCTTCGTTGGGCACTGAGTCGCCACTCATCTTCACCCATAAACTTATTATACAGAGGCTGGATCCTCTCGGCCTTCTTGCGTTTAGAAAGACGGTCAGTCGGAGCAACCTTGAAGAAGGTCGGGGCTGCCTCGACGAGCCACTTGGGCTCTATACTCGTCGTGCAATGCATGTATTCCTTGGTTGTGAGCACCAGCGTGTCGTAAATCACCCACTCTGCTTGCTTTCCAAACAGGGCGGAGCTGGGATGCAAGTACACTGGCGTCCCCTCGATGAGGGTCTTGTAACCTTCTTGGGGGTCTTTGCGAGCAGCGTTGCGGAAGAAGCCGGCGCAGAGTGCGCGACGCACCTTTTGCGTATCCCGGTCGCATGAGACTATAGGGTGCTTGTGGCGCTCCATGATGCGCGCAATCTGCTCGCGGACATCCTTTGCTCGCTTCATGGACCGCGCTTGAATGAAATTCTCAAAGCACCAGGGACTAGAATAGTTGCTTCGTTTCCAAGCGTTGAAAACGTTGAGGAGGGTGAGGTGGTCGCCATGTGGATCGTGGAACTTGGCCTTTTTCTGATCGGCTTGGGCTTGCTTCTCTTTGGGCCGGTAGAAGACATCTAGGTTTAGCATCGCCACGATACTAAGCATCTCATCGGAGCAACCCAGGTCCACAGCCGCAATGAGGACTTTGGCAAGGGAAGGTTCCATAGGGAAGTCGGCCATTTTTCGACCAAGACGAGTCAGTAACCCTTCGTCATCAAGAGCACTAAGTGCATAAAGTTCCTCCAAGGCCGTCAACATGGTATTCACGGGAGGCGGATCCATAAAGTCGAAGTGGATCAAATCGTTAATACCCATGGCCTTGAGCATGAGAATCGTGTTGGACAAGTTCTGTCGTTGAATTTCCGGGATAGTGGTAGGAAGCATCTCTGTTTGGTAAGCTGCTTCGGTATAGAGTCGGAAGCATTTGCCAGGGCCAGTCCGACCTGCACGACCCGCCCGCTGGTTGGCTTGTGCCTGTGAGATCGGCGTGACAACAAGAGAGTCCATGCCGAGTTTGGGATCGTCTAGGGGGAGATGGTTAGCTTAGCGTTTGTTCGGATGTAATGAAGCTTCAGCTAGGGAAAAGAAATAAAAGTTTCCTCAACTTACATGCGTTCTGTTTGACGAATCCAGGATCTACAACGAAGAAGATATCGTCGATAGTGATTGAGGTCTCGGCGATATTGGTTGCGATGACGACCTTGCGGCAGCCTGCTGGTGCGGGCTCGAAAATGCGACTCTGCATTTCGCTGGGCAGAGCCGAGTAGACGGGAAGAATGAGGAGCTCAGGAACTTCCGGCCCGAGAGCCTTCATACGCTCATAAAGAATTTCACAAGACGTATCAATCTCTTCTTGACCCGTCAAGAAGAGAAGGATATCGCCCTTGGGCTCAGTAAGATGGATTTGCATGACGGTGAGTAGCGCGGCTTCAAGATAATCACTTTCGGGCTCTCGGGAGTAAAGAATTTCCACGGGAAATGTTCGACCCGGAATTGTGAAGATAGGGCATTCGTTGAAGTAGGCCGAGAATTTGTCCGCATCGAGAGTGGCAGACGTCACAATAATCTTGAGGTCTGGCCTGCGCTTCACTGTTTTCTTGAGAAGGGCGAAAAGGACATCGGTAGCAATCGTCCGTTCGTGGGCCTCGTCCAACTAAACAACGTGTTAGCAAGAGGGGGGAAAGGACAAAGGAATACTCCCTACGCGAGCAGTTTAGAGAAGCTTACCATGATGACGGAATATCGTTTCAAATCGCCATCCATCAAAATCTCTCGCTGCAACATGCCGTCCGTCATATACTTGATTCGGGTTGCTGCACTTGTACAGTCCTCAAACCGTACAGTGTATCCGACCTCTTCTCCAAGCTTTGTTCCAACCTCTTGAGCAACTCTTTGAGCAACCGAGCGAGCAGCAACTCGCCGCGGCTGCGTACATCCAATCACACCATGATCGGCAAAGCCGGCCTCGGCGAGGTACTGTGTCAGTTGGGTTGTTTTTCCAGAACCCGTTTCACCAACAACAATTAGAATCTGATTATCCTTCACCGCCTGGATAACTTGGTTTCGGAAAGCGAAGACCGGTAGCGACTCTCGCTGTTGCTTGATGCTCATGTTTGTGCGTTTTCCAAAGGAGGCCTCTCTCGGTTGTACCGCGCGTTTCCACTCTGGAACATCCTGGGCTGGTGCGCTCATCTTTGCCTTCCTCAAATCATTCGCAAAGGTCTTCTGGTCCGCATCCGCCATAGGATCATTCCACTGAGTCGATAGGTCTGCCTTTGGTTCGGCCTTCTTGGCATTCTCGGCCTGCTGTTGGCGGATCTCTTTGCGTTCTTTGACAAGAGACGAGCCCATAACTGCTGATCGGTTCATGGAGCCATCTGGAGCCTTAACGACTCGGATGGGAGATAGCTCAAGGGATTGCTTCGTTTGGCCAGCGAGGAAAGGTGGCTCCTCCTCGCGGACTTCGATATCCACGTCTTCTTCTAGTTCCATTTCACCGTCGCCCCTAAGTGTCGCATGATAATCTTCTTCCAAGTCGGGGAAGTCTGACGCTTTGGCAACTCCAGATGCAATCAACTGTCTAATTTCCCAGCGCTCGGGGGAGGTCATGCGCTTCTTGAAGCGCGGCTGGTGTGGGTTCGGGGGCATGATATCGATAGGTTCATCGACAAGGCCATCCCTGGTTCTAAGTTTAATGTTATTGGCGCCAGATCCGAAAGCCGGCGCAGGGTTCAAATCTTCGCCGGTGGCTTGGTCAACCTCCTTCATGGATAGACTGATGCGATTGCCTTCTAGGTTGATAACCTTCACCTTGACCTCCTGCCCTTGTGCCACTACGTCTGAGGGATGTTCTATGCGCTGCCCCTGAACCATACGAGAGATATGAACTAGTCCAGAACACCTCCCTTTTATACTCGGGAGACTCACAAACGCACCAAATTCTTTCACACCCGTCACGCGGCCAGTGTACACCTTGTTAAGGACAGGGGCATCGTCCATCTCATCGGGTATTGGCGAGTGGGAAGGTTCCCTCCGACGGCCATCATGGCGTGACCTACCCCTATCTCTAGATGATTCTCGTCTGCGACCCCGTCTCCGCCTGTATTCGTCTTCTGAATCCAGGCTTCGGCTCCGACTTCTGCTTCGTTTTCTGCTCGGCTTGGTCCCACGTGATCTCGCGCCCAGGGTTTCGAGTTGTGCTAGCGTATTGTCGATGGCATCTGCTCCGTTAAATTCTTCAGGAGGAGGCTCCCTATCCGGTAAAGAGAGGCCGGAGAAGACTTTCGCTTTTTCGCTGGTCGAGAGGTGCGGGGCGGTGTCTGTGTTATCGTTTGATGGTTTCGAATTCTTTTTCCCCTTGAGTTTTGGGTGCATAGACTGTACAAGTCGGTCTATACTCTCAACCAGACTCTGTGGAAAGTCCGCGCCGATAGAATCGAGTTTCTTTTTGAAGGCATCGAGAGAGTCGCACTCCACTCGCTGGGCGATGATGAATTCTGCAAGGGTTTTGTCAGAAACACCAACGTGATTGTTGATCTCCGATTGAACCTTGGAGACCAGCGAAAGTAGCTCGAGCTGCAATAGGTCATCCATGATGGAACTGAACCGCAAATATGTACACGTTTGCGGCTGTCACCAAGACCAGCACATCGGTTGGGGCTATTGTAGTTGGAGTCGCCACTTTTTTTCTTTGACTCGTGAATATTACTTGTAGTAGTGTAATGCATTTATGAAGGTTATTCAACTAAACAAAAGCATGGCTCTAATCTAGCCAATCGCACAAGGACTGAAAACCCCGAGACATTACGTAGCTGAGCCTCTTTCGCTCCCCGCCGCTTGCCGCCGCCACTCACTCCACTTCCCTCTGTCTGCCTATCTCCCATCATCAATTCAACCCACCTACAACTCTTCCTCCCCCGACTACATTGCTTCAATCTTTTTTCTTGTACAGCGCGATAACTCTTTAACCAACGCATTAACATGTGTTCCCCAGATATCTTCCTCGGCATTCTTGCCATCTTATTCCCCCCACTTCCTGGTATGTTCGCTGCCTAAAGATAACACCAGGCTGGCGCATGTGTTTCTTTATGAGGTTTATGCTAACAGTTCCTTCGCAGTTTGGGTAAAGTGTGGCATTTGCTCGGCAGACTCACTTATCAACATTCTTCTCCTCGTGCTTGGCTATGTATGTCCGCCTGTTCCTGGTTCCTATCGTTCAATAACAGTGCGTGCTAATACACTCTGAACATCAGATCCCGGGACTTCTCCATTCATGGTACATCATTGCCAAATACCCCGAACCCTCTTGGGAGTATGAGTCTCTGGTCCAAGATGCCGAGGGCGGCCGAGTCACCTATGTCTTCGTCCATGAGCGAGGCAGCGCTCCTCACTCCAACCAAAGTCCCAACAACGCTGGCCCGCAACAACATGCCGGAATGAGCTACGGTACCACTGGAGGAAACGCAAACCAACACGTTTCCGGAGCGGCTCCCCAAAACGCACAACAAGGACCGGGCGAGGGTTCGGGTGATGCTAATCCCCCACCAAGCTATGCTGCTGTTGTCGCAGGGGACAACAAGGTGCAGAACCACGACTAATTCTAACCAGACGCTTGATCACTGTTTGGGGTGGCAAGCAAATGACTCCGAATCCACGAGCCTGTATGGATCCGAAAACAGGCAAATAGGGTGCGTTTGAAACCCTGTTCGCAGGTCAGTTTTCAACACGAATTCATACGAGTTTCGAACCGATGGCGTTGGCAGTTTTTCTTTATGGGGTATGTTTGGCTTTTTTTGAGGCCCGATTCGCTTTGACCGTAGGACACAACCCGAATTTCGAATGAGATACATGACCGTTGAGGACCAGAGTGATGTACGAGATGTGGTGGTCAATGCCCTCGCATTTTCGAACCCTGTTGACTCTTGGCCATTGGCCATTTCTCCACGAGACGTTGTACACATATGCAGTCCTATAAATTTCACCGCGCGGTACTACTTTCCAGTTGATATCATATAGTGCTTTGCTGTCTTGTATTCGTTTTCATTGCCATTCATTTTTTTTTTTTTGGCTTACGCTTGTTTGTTTGAAGGCGGCGGTGTACTTAGGCAGTGTGTCAATTCTGTCAAGGGGTTAAGTTTGAGATATACAATTCCATATTAGAAAGATACAAAAGGTGCAACTGGGTAACAAGTGCCATTCAATGTAGTCAATTAATATGATCTGAACTTGGTTAAAATCAGGATTGTTTTAGGGTCCACATATTTTCCCACTTGATCCTGCCTCTTCTGGTTGTTAATGGCGGGGAAAAATAGCTTTGTGAACCAGTACAACTTCTCGTTCCACAGCGCCTTAGTTTACCGTTTCAATACCACGCTGACTCGCAATAGGAACCTGAGTTTTGCGAATGGCTGCAGTTCACTGTCTACTCATCCGCAAAATGGTCTTCCTCAGCCAGGACCTCGTCATCACTCCCGGCAACTGATGGTGCTTTTGGTGCAGGCCTGGGGTTAGGCTCAGGCGCTCTATATGTGAGCATTAACTGTTGTGGCAAAAACGTGTAGAATGTTGGCAGCAAGGCGAGGACATTCTTGATCACATGGACGCCGATGTCCATTTTATAGAGGATGACACGCATCTTCATTCCTGAAGACAAAAACTGAAGAACCTCATCTTCCATAATGAGAGTAACATCTTCATGGAGCGTTCTCTGCTCCCAGGCTTGGCCGTAGTCGAGCTCACTGGCTATGTTGCAAGGCCGACAAAGTAACTTGCCCATTGGTGGGATCTCAATATCGGACCCCGTTGGGTCATGGGATAATGCTTTGAAGATTTCTATAGTTGGCTTTTTCGGTCGACAAATAGAGACAATTTCCAGGTTGTGCTCTCTTTCGTCGACGACTCCCAGGGTCAAGTTCGAGCTCAACTTTATCTGCAGTTCATCAACAACAGGCGAATCGGCAATGAGAGTTGTTGCAGCTATGAATATAGCATGCGAGCGTGCCATTTGGCTGGCTTCTGGCAAGGAGCCTGTCCCATGGCCAGTATTCTCAAGAACTTGACCGGCTGCAGCGTGGTAGACTCCCAGGAGCATTTTTTCGCTGGTGACAATCCGAGGAAGCTCGGTTTTAGCGTGTTTGCAAAGATCGAGCGCTTGCAAGATGTCTGTCGTGTATTCAGGACAGACTTCATGGTAGTGGACGTAACGCAAGAAGTTGTCGACAACATTGATAGCATCTGTCACTCTCTTGAGTTTGTTTTCGGTAACAGCGGCTGCATTCATGGATAGAAATCCTGCTGCCACACCTGTAAAGTCAATCACCCAATTTTCGGGCTCAGATGTGTTGTAAAACTTTGGGTTACCGGGACTACGATGGATTACATCGCGACCTCGAGTATCGTTAGAATTCGGGTCGGTTTGTTGCGGGTTGCAGTCGATTCCCCCAAGCCAGAGGTACTCTCTGAAATGAGCATCTAGTTCTTGTCCTAGTTTTCTTCGGCTTCGGAAACTGGCGATGCAATTCTCGATACGACTGTCACGACAAGTTTAGCAAAAGAAGAATGTTTTGGGATGTAAGCATTCTGCCTGCGTACTCTTCAAATGGTAAGTCTCTGTATTGAAAGGGGGCATCGGTTAGTTTCAAGGGATGAGATTATCGTCATTGAGAACAGGTGTTCCTACTGATCGAAGAGGCCATATTTTAAATCTACCGTTTCCGAATGAGTCAAAGGCCTGTCTGCAAAATATTCTGTTGTAGTAGAAAGAAGGAAAAGGTTGTCAGTCATCGAATACAGTCGAAGGGAAGACAATCCTCCTTCAATGTTTACCTTCGAAGCCAGTGGGCTTGCTGGCCTTCTTTCGCTTCTTTTTAGGCTTCTTTACCTTGCCGATTGCTGCTGCTTCCATGATGTCGGGTTGTGCGGTGGTGTCATTTGGGGTGTCCCCTTGGTCTATTTCGATTGGGGGAGGCATATCGGCAGTTGTAGCATAGGATCGTGATACCTCTAGCAGATCGAGACAAAAAGGTAGGTAGACTTGGTAAAGATATTTTTCAAAGATTATGGGGTTTGAAGGTGTAGTATTCTGTAGGAGCTCGAAATGTAAACTCACGGTGAGAAGAAAGTGCCATGGGTTGGATAGCTGTTCTTTCCAGTTATGTTTAGAGTGCAAAATTACACAATAATTTTTTTCTTCTTCTTCTTTGATAATAATGCCAATTAGTATTCCATACGATTCTACTCTACTCGTGCTTCTCCTGTGTTTGTTTCTCTGTTTGCTTTGCTCTCGTTTCCAAACAGACATCATTTTCCGGCATTATGTAGCACCAAACAGAAGAAATGAAACTCCACAGTCCAATAGTCAGTCACATAGCCAGGACGGGAGGCGACAAGCTTAATAAAATGGAAGAGTTCCGTTTTAGCAAGCCGGAACATGAGGTCGTTTGATGGTGACCAGGAAGGATTCAATCATTGTAGGGATGTTGCCAGCTTGACCAGTGATCTATAATAGGAAAAGGTCGAGGTTGGCCATGAGGCGTTTTTGCCCAGCGAGATCAGCAACTGGAGAAGGGCATCAATTCGTGGCCTTGAAGTTGCACAAGAGATACGATGGTAGACAGTTGGAGACCTCCTTGACATTGCACGCACGCACTGCCCCAGACGCATCTTATCAGCGGTCTGCGGTGGATTTTGGCCTTAACAAGTTGCACCAACCATGAATGGCGACTGTGCAGCTCTTCCAACAGGGGCCCTCTGATTGCGCCCCCTCCTTGCTCGGCCATGACGGTGGCTGGCCAGCCAAACTCCATATTACGTAGTTTAGTTTATTGAGATCGGACCAATGCTATAGTGGCTTAGTTATTCGGTACCGCACTCAGCCCCAGCCACAACACTGTGGCCCTGTATTACCGCACCCAAACCAACCAACCCACAACCCTCCCCCGCCCTCTGGCTACCTCGCCTCACCGCACTTGTTGTATGCATACATGCACACAATACAAGTACTCCCATCCCGCTCACTTGTACACTTGAATATTTGTCCTCATGCCAGGAATTTTTATCTATTCGAGGCCAAATTTAGAACCCAGACGTTCATCTCCAAGCAGTCCACCAGTTGTCTTAGTGGTTCTAGATCCCTGAAACCCCAAAGAGATTGGTATCTAGCAGCAGTCTTGCATTCTTTACAGAGTCGCCCAACATCTTGGTTTATATTTCTTGAATTTCCCGTGGTAATCTTGTTTCCTCTCGGAAGTGGGAAGAATAGAGCAGTTAGCCATGGCGTCGACAAAGGAATTGCCATCCCGCGACAAGCTCAAAAGCTATGGCCATGCGGTTGCTGGCCAGTAAGGCTTCCCCGAAATCATTCGCATTCATAACGCACACCAGCCCTGAAACATACTATATTCCAAGAATATCCACTAACACTTTCAATCACAGCCCGGGGACGATGTCTGATGAAGATGGCGAGCTGTTCATCAAGCCTTGTACCGAAACAGAAGTCAAGTTCTACCAGTCGGCCATTAGCCAATTTCCAGACTTTGCTCAGTTAATGCCGACATTCATGGGCACACTATCCCTCTCAGATATATCTGAGAGTGCTGCTGTTGGTGGTGTCGAGGGCGCTGTATTGGCAGCAGCAAACGAAGCGTCGAGTGCACCTGTCCCCAATCCAGGCCAGAGCAAGAAGATCAAAACGGATAAAGCTATTGTCCTTGGAAATTCGTCACACGGCTTCAAACATCCCAACATCCTGGACGCAAAGCTGGGCATTCGGCTGTGGGCCGATGATGCTGCACCGGAAAAGAAGGAGCGTTTTGATCTGATTACCAAGAGTACCACGCATGCCAACCTAGGATTCCGCATCGCCGGAATGCGTGTTTACAAGGGAACAGACGCTGAGAATGAGCTAGACGAACACGGTTTCAAGATCTACGACAAGGACTTTGGCCGCTTCTCGGTCAATGACGATAATGTTGTTAGCCAGTTTCGAAAGTTCATCTTCAATACTACCGCTGGTATTGACGAAGAACTTGGAAAGGCTGTGGCTTCGGCATTCGTCCGCGATTTGCGCGAAGTCGAAGAGGTTCTTGCGAACCATGAAAGCCGAATGTTTTCGGCTAGCCTGCTCTTCGTGTTTGAAGGCAACGGAGACACTCTGAGGGCGGCCATTCAAGAGAACAACGATCTCGTTGACAAGGAGCTCCAAAAACCCGGCGGAGAACGGAAAACACCAAGGGTTGATAGTGGCATTGGCATGGAAAGCGATGATGATGAGGAAGAGCCCGATGCCCCAAAGATTCACGATGTCAAGTTGATTGATTTCGCTCATGCTGAATGGACACCAGGGCAGGGCCCTGACGAAAACTCACTCGTTGGTGTCCGTAGCCTGATTCGCATCTTTGAAGAACTCGCCAGGTAGATGAGGGTTCAACGCTTGACGATTGATATAGAGTAAATTTCTTTGCATCAGAGGAGGAGAAAGGGCATGGGAAGAGACGAGAATTTACGAGCCATGATCATCGATTGACCTTGGAATGCATAAAAGACAAAAAGGCAACTCGAATTCGAAAAACAAAGCACGATTTCTATTATATACATTTTATTTAAAATAGAGTACCTCTTCAGGATTCTGGGTTGGGGAATATTGTGGTTTTGGCACATACAAGTATGGTAGGTTTACTGGGAGGAAGACGGAGTATTGGCGCCACCGTTATTTTTTAGTTGTTCGCCTGAAAAATATGATGACTCAGCAAAATGGTTGGCCCATCTGGTTGATTTGGCTTATTTTAGTATGGAGTACTCCGTACTTTGTAGATAAACGCACACAACCCCCCTTTGTAAGCGCGTAAATAGTACGGAGTACTACCGTAGTTACACCCACCAAGGTACCCAAGTACTTTGTTCCATTTGACTGTTGTTCAATCCGGCAAGTGCCTTGATATTGAACCCAATTCAAGACGCGCTCACTGCATCAGGTAGGGGGAAAAATCACATTCCAACCTAGCTGCTATTCTGCACCCTAGCATTCCAATCCTTTCCTAAGTCGAGGAATGCCATTCTTCAGCCTTCCAGAGTCTCTCTTCGAAGAATATTTCGACTCTTTATCCCCATCCTTTGTCTGCCATCATTGTTGAGATCAACCGCTTGTTTCTTCCCCCCTGCCAGCACAAAGAACAGCTCCCTGGCCTTGAGGCAAGCCAGGCACCCCCAAGTGACTACATCATTTCAAACATCCCACCAGTCCAAATATCTGCTATATTGAGCGACTATCTCTTTTGGAATAATCCCTTGCACGCCATTCATACGCACACCATTGGATTGGGCCACCCCCACACCAAGCATTAACTTTGACTCGGGTTTCCACAACCCCTTCCGAGTCTCCCTTTGTAACACCAAGTTCGGCCACCGCATCCGTCATGGATGCCACCAGTCTCTCATGAGAATCTGTTATGCGCCCTCTTTCTTGCGATCACCCCCTCCTCTTTGTTGGCAAGCACCCGGTCATCTCGTCGGTTTCTTGGGGCTTTGTTAGTCGCAGGCTAGTAGTGCCAGCTTCTCTCACAGCTTCTCTCCCTCCGAGTCCTTGCACCCCCGGTGTTAGTGGACGTTGATTGTTATACCTCTGGGATTGCCTCTCCCGCCCTCCTCGGTCCTTTTTTTTCCTCTTTCCTACCTTCCTCATTTTGCCATTCTTCACCTTTCATCAGCACCCACAACACATTTTTGCATCCACCCCCGAACACTCATAACCATGCCGCCTCGGAAAGCGAATCGACCGTCAATTAATGCTCCGGCGGTATCTTCAGACTTCCAGCCTCTCCCGTCTCGCTTCCAAACAAGTTACGGCTCAGAAATCTCTCATCGTGTTCATAATCCTCGACGCGGCCAAAAAAGAGACATTTCCGATGCAATTGATGAAGCTTTAGAGAAGGATATCCCAGAAGATCTTGACAGCGGCTCCGAGCAAGACGTCGGTTCGGACTTTGAGCCCGGTGATGATGACGACGACGACGCATCTGTGACTCGCCGCAGACGTTCCGCCAAAGGAAAGGTTGCCGTCTCGAGCACTGATGCACTTGGTGCTAAGTCGCAACCGAATCTGCCATCGTTGCCTGCATCGCATCTCGCCCGACTTGCGGCAAGTAACGCTCGAGCTGCATCTGCGCAGCCAGATGTTCCATCCGCTCACAACACACTAGCCACCCCTCCCCCTGCCGCTCGAAGAAGACGTGCTGCGTCCACCGTACCACCCGACAGTACGCCGTCGACATCGGGAATTGACCCTTTGTTGTTGCCGGCATCTGCTTCCGGCCAGGACACAGTTAGAAGCTTCGGAAATGAAAGCACGATCTACCGAGCCACTGTCCTCAACTCTCCACTTGATGGAGCAAGCGCTGCCCAGCGAAAGAAGGCAGCAAAGCAGCCTCGTACTGTGTCCAGTATAGACGAGGTGGAGGAAGAGGAAGAGCAGGAGACCACCGCCAAAAGATCACGCCTGGCCTCTATGCCAAGTGCGCTACGGGCCATTTCAAGCCGATTGAGGCGAATGTCGAGCAGTGAAACAAGGGTAGCGACTGAAGCGCGTCCTACCACCGAGCCGAGTAAAAGCTCTACACCGCAAACTTCCTCGACGGCTCCTATTCATAAACCAAAACCTGCGGCGAGCACAGGTTCTCCTGCAGAATCATCGCGCACCCACGTGACTTGGTCGCCTAAATGGCCGCCCAAATGGTCTACCAAGTCCTGGGCGAGATACGCCCTCATCTCTATTCTACTCATGCTTCTTATCGACGTGCGGATACTCAAACTCGGCGCCAATCCTCAAGTATCTCTGAAGCCCAACTACGGAAGGTTTCACTGGTACGGACTATCTGATGTTTCGCACAACTTGGGGCAATTCAACCCATTCCTGGTTTCCTTTGGCCACGTTGGGCCTAAGATGCCCAAAGGCCTGGTCCAGTGGGAATATGATATGGCTCGTTTTGGCAGAACTCTAGACTCTCATGACTCGGCCTTGAATCGCCTAGGACAGTTCCTCCCCAAGGTGGTGCACATGAAACTGGACAAAAACGGCCGCCCCGTGATAACTGACGATTTCTACTTTGCCCTCCGGGATCTTGTTTTCGCCGACCCATCCTTCGTTACCCTCAAGAAGACCAAGGCCGGCCTTGACTTCACATCAGATGAGCACTGGCTGGCCTTCAAAAGACGCCTAGAAAAGGACCCTATGTTCAAGCCCACGTCGAAAAAGGATGAACCGAAGAAGGAAGAACCGAAGAAGAAAGAGCCGCCAGTTAACACTCCACCAGCTGACCTGGATCGTGCTGTGGCTGCTTCCTGGGACAGCTGGATCAGGACGAACCAGGACAAGATTACGAAGGACCTGAAGGGCGTTATCGTGACGCGTGAGGAATTTCTCCGCCAACTCAAGACGGAAATGGCACCACACCAATTGGAAGTGAAGGCCCAGTTCGCCGAAATGCAGCGCACCTTGAGTGAGCACGCAGACGAAATTGCGCGTCTCGCCAAGGAAGCTGCGAAACCAAGGTCCAGCTCAGACTCAGCATCGGGCCCAAGCGAGGTAGTCACGAAAACTAGTGTCGAAAAGCTGGTGAAGAACTACCTTGGGATACTGCGTGACAGCTCGCAGCTCGATTCGTTGGCAAAGGGGAAGATCAAGGCCAACTGGGACCGTGAGCTACGACACCACGTCAATTTCCTCAGTTCAAAGCGTTCTGGTGCGCGTATTGATGGACTGCGGACCTCTCCCACATGGGTGCCGGCAGAGGGTAACAAGAAAGACTCGCTCTACCGAGTACGGTCACAGGCTTTGGGATCTCTTCAACCCCATTCACCTGCTATAGAGACACTTACTCGCTGGGAGGAGGATGGTGAGTGTTGGTGTGGAGCCATCACAGTCGACACCAACGGCCGATCTTCTGGTGTCGATCTAGTTGTTCAACTCGGTCACTACATTATCCCTCAACACGTCGTGATTGAGCATATCCTGCCCGGTGCTACCCTGGACCCTGATGCCCGCCCCAAACAAATTGAGATCTGGGCCGAGATCGAAGAAGTCGGTCTCCGACAACGCGTCGAAGACTTTGCGGCCACTCACTTCCCACTCCAATACGATACATGGCACAATCCTCCCAAACACAACGAGGGATTTGTCCAGATTGGCCGGTTTACGTATGATTCGGCCGAATCAGACAACGGTGTCTATGTTCATAAACTTTCATCCGAACTCGTGACACTGGGCGCCGCAACATCCCATGTACGGTTCGTTGCTGTGTCGAACTACGGCTCGCAAGACCATACATGTCTCTACCGTGTTCGGTTATACGGCGAGTTACAGGAGGATATCTTCGCCTCTTAAACTGAACAGAAGCAAGAAACAAAAATATGACTTTTTATGGATGTCAAGGAAAAGGAAAGCTCTGTCCGAACACCTTTTGTGTTCTCCCTTCACTACTGATTTGCTTTTGCTTTCTGTCTTCTTCTTTTTGGCTGCGGGCGTTCAAGGTTACGGGCAGAAGGTTGGCGTGACGATTGGTTTATACCCGCAGTCTTTTTGACTAGCTTAGCTAGTTGTCTTTCCAAATCATGATTTGCTGTCTGTTTCATTCACATCATTTGCTGCCGTACATTCCTTTTTCATTTTATATAGTGATTTACAATTTATGCAAGGACGCTGGAAAACTTTCCCCAAAATGGCGAAGGACAATGCTTTTTATAACCTAGGTATAGCTGAGAAATGTGAAAACGAAATCCCCCAATGAAAAAATGACAAGAAAATGACAAAAAGATGTCAAAATACAAGTATTGGAAGATAAAGATTAAAAAAAAAGTGTCTAGAATTAATCGTCCAATAGTCCAGCAGCAAGTGCTTCCAAATCCTCCAAATTCTCCGGCTCGTGATCCATCTCGATAACCCGACTCTTGCCCTTGTCCTTGCTCTTCTTTTTCTTCTTGCCATTCTCTTCGACGTCGGAATCGGTTTGGAACCACTTCTTTGCTTTTTTCCGTGGACGTTCGTCTTCGGATTCGCTGGAGTCTGAATCGTGCGCTCCTCCGGCGACGGGAAGGGAGCGGAGGAAGTCGAGTGCTGCGGAGGGGTCTTCTTTGCTGTCGAGGTAGGCACCGCCGTCGTCTTCGGAGTCGGAGTCGTTTTCTTGTGATTTGAGGTTGTTGGGTCGGCTGTCGGGGGGTAGCCCTTCGCGTTCGAGTTGTTCGCGGAGTTTTTGCTTCTCGCGCTTCTCGCGACGTTTTCGTTTGGCGATTTCCTTGTCGGCAATGTCGTCTTGTTGGGCGCGCGACGTCTCGCCTTCGAGGAACTGGCGTCGTTGCTCTTCGACGGGACCGTCTTGTTTAAAGGCTTCCTCGTCTTGGAGTTCGTACACCTCGTGGGCGTTGCCGTCTTCGTCGAAAACGAGGCGTTTACTTTGAGGCTGGTACTTGAGCATCTTCTTTTTCGATTTCAAGAGCTTCTCGCGTCGCTTGGAGTCGATGACAAGCTTTTGGGCTCCGCCGAGGTCAACAACCTTGGGCATTTCGCCGAATTTTCCTGCCACAGCGTCGAGATCTTCTTCGTTGAGAACCCGTTTGACCGAAAGGAAGTTCTCGTCGTCGGACCCGTTGGCTTCGCCGTCTTGTTTCTCACCGTCTTCGCCTAGCACCTTGGTGTAATGGGCGGAGAAGACGTCCTGGTTGGTTCGCTCAAACATTCGGTCGTACTTGGTCCTCACTTCCTCCTTCTTGTTCTTCTTCTTCTCCTTGGGCCCCTTGGGGCCATCGAGGTCGTACTCTGACTCTGACCCGCTAGACCAATTCATGCGAGGCGCATTCTTTATCTTCTTCACATCCTCTCCCTTTTGGAATTTGATTTGCGGTGTGCCCGGTAGACCCAGGCTGGCGGCATAGGCATCCAGGTCCAGCTTGTCGAGCTTGAAGATCTCCTTGTCCTTTTGAAGGTGGATTGATTTGGTGTAACTTATAAATGCTTTCTGTCCCAGATATTTGACATCGGGGAACTGGAAGCATATATTCTGTAATTCGTTCTTCATGGTCTTCTTCATTTTTTCCTTCACGTTAACCTTTTGGATGGGTACCTTTTTGTGTTCAAGGCGTTTTAGCATGCCCTCCTCCTCACTCGGGTCCAGGAAGAGTACAGCACGCCCAGTACTCTCGTACCGGGCTGTCCGGCCCACTCGGTGGATATATGTGTCGGCGTCTTCTGGACAATCGACTTGGATTACCCAGTCAACGCGAGGGAAGTCGACACCACGCGCTACGACGTCGGTGGCGAGGAGACAGGCGTGTTGTGAGGAGGTGAAGCGGTTTGTGATTTCCAGACGAGCAAGTTGTTTTTGTCGGCCGTGTAGGTGCAGAAGTGGGATACCGGGTTGGAGATGTCGAAAGCTCTCGTAGGCGAACCGAACCTGTTTTCCGGAAGAGAAGAAGACTATGATTTTGCTCTTCAAGTTGGCCTTGAGAAAGCCGTATAGAGTATCAAGCTTCTCGGCGAGCGGTGTGACGATATAGTGTTGCTGTAAAGTAATCGGGGTGGCCGTCTCGGCTTCACCGTGTACCGAAACGTATTCGGGGTCCTTGAGACTTAGGCGTGCAAGATCCGAGACCCTCTTGCTTTGGGTGGCGCTGAACATCATGGTTTGGCGAGTGATGGGAAGGTGTTCGACCAAGGCGTCCACGGCGCTTTGAAAGCCCATGTCCATAATTCGGTCGGCTTCGTCGAGAACGAGGACTTGAAGGTTGTCGGCACCGAAGCCAGCCGTTTGGTCCAAGTGCTGGAGCATACGACCGGGCGTACAAACGAGTATGTTCATTCTCTCCAGACGTTCAGCTTCTTCCTTGAGACTTTTTCCTCCAATGACCAAACCTGCCGAGAAAGTGTGGTTCCGACCAATCTTGCGAAGGACCTCAAAAATTTGCACAGCCAACTCGCGTGTTGGGGAGATGATCAGAGCACCGAGACCATCGAATTCGGTCCAGCGCGCACGGTATAGTTTTTCTAGGACGGGGATGAGGAATGCGAGGGTCTTTCCGCTACCGGTCCTTGCGGCGCCGAGGATGTCGTGGCCCTTGAGCGCAAGGGGAATGGCACCGGATTGAATTTCGGTAAGAACTTGGAAGTGGGAGGCCTGGAGGCCGGATAGTGTCGGCTCGGAGAGGGGCAGATCTGAGAATTTCTTGATTTGGGCAGTTTTGAGGTCCTATACAACACAAGAGTGAGATTTGGTTCGAGGGTAGGGGGTAAGAGGTGGAGAGAATGAGAATAGGATTCGTACCAACTCAGAGACAGCTTTGTTGAGAGACTCGAGAGTAGACAAGTCATCTTTCCTCTTGTCTAGCCTTGATTTGGTTTTTCCTTCCTTATACCGTGGCCGGCTAGGGCGTTTCTTAGGTTGTGGTGTCGCCATGGCCAATTCGGGGTATGCTTGGTGAACACTTAGAGGTAACAATCGCGAACCGTCAACATCAATAGAGAAGTTCCAATCTTTTTTTTTTTTTTGCTTTCCTTATCTTATCTACTCTGTACTCTTTTTTGGAGGGGTTGCTTCCACCGCCTTCCCCCCCCACTAAATCCACTGAATGTCACTCGCCCCGCAATGCAATGTGACCATTCAAATTCCCAGTATAAGAATAACCTCAAAATAACCCGTTTAAACGAAATCATAGACACTTACAGCAGCACTCCTCATGGCCGTTGCAAGAGGGTTTGTGTCTGCCAACCTCGTAAAGCTAAACATCCTCTGGGACGCGCTACTCACTTCACAATCTCAGTAACAGGGTCAATTGGATTTGAAAATGGGCATTAAATTGATGAAAATATACTCGTACTGTGAAATGTCAATTGGCCCGTCCTGATGAGGGTAAGCGACATAGTCTTTGCACCTTCCCCCTGTCTCTCTGTTTCTATGCCTTCCTCCCCTCCATCCAACCCACGCTGCTTTCCCAAAGGGTTGCATCTATATTTCGGCAATGTCATCTTCGGAGCTTTCTCGGATCCTTCAGCCCCTTGGACCACGCCTGGAAGGTATCTATGTTCGAATCTCGACCCTTCGCCTCCATAATGACTGCTCTCAGCCCAGTATCTTATCGTCGTTTTGTCGCATACTCTGGGAACATATCGGTTTCATAGCGCAACTGAAGGCTGCAGCGCAAAGGTCCATGGAAATGCTCACAGATCGCGATCTCTCGGCCATCATTTCCTCCTATAAAGGCGATCTCTACTATATCAAAGTTTATGCTGGGATTATCGATGAGCTAGATATCTTGTGTTCCAAAAGAAACCTCGTTGATAGCCTGCAGCCCGGCGCTGACTATCAACTTAGACGCCTCCGCGACGATCTCTCTATGTTGAGTTCCCGGCTAAAGGATGGAGCTCGTGCCGAATTCGAGTACGACATCCTACTCCCATTGTCCAGGACCGACTCGATACGCATCTGTCCCGGGTCACCTTCCGATGAGGAGATGTCAAATACAGCCGATCTTGAAAACGTCAATGTTTTGGGCGCCAACCTCAAAGTCCTGCTCCAAGGCGCCATTGCCAATTCCTTCACTCACGAGCATCACAATCCAAAAACTCTCTGCACCATTCGAAGTCATGTCTTTCCAAAGTTTCGCCAAGCAGCCGCGAAATGGCCTGGGTCTAATGTTGATTCATTATGGCCAGATATCAGGAATGATATGTTTCGTCTGCTACCTCCGCCCTGGGTTCCCCTTAGCGACGAAACACGTGCCTCTTTTTTGGCATGGATTACCGAAGTTGCGGCCCAGAACTGGCCTGCTCTTTACGGTCTAGAGAGTTTGTCCAGTTCCTACACCGAGACGCTGAAGTCTGTCATGTCAGGCCCCTTCGGGCCTCTGCAGGTTGCGGCTGCCTTTGGATTCTCTCGATACTGCAGTGAGGTGCTTTCGGATCTATTGTCAGGCTCCCAAAAAGTCGCTGAATGGCGGGACGACCTCGATGAAACCAGTCAGGAACAAGAGCTCGCCCTGGCGTTTTACTTTGCCATACTTGGTCCCTGTGCATTGTGTGTCGCTTATGGCACTGATGTTTGGAATGCCATCAAGTTACACCCGCTTTCCGTGGCTCATTACGAGACCTTGCATGTCTTTCTGAGTAGTTCGATAGCCCTACACCCAGTTGCTGAACATCGGCATGCCCTTTGGCTACCTGGTGCGCTTCCACTAGCACTAGACCACGCTTGCTTTTTGACTTCATTGCATCTCGGGAACGTGGAGCTTGGGTGGCGGCTCCTCGAAATTTCGGGCTGGCCTTTCACAGCTAGCAAATCACTCCTGGTTCTGCTAAAGTCAAGCTATTTCTGGGAGTGCCAGACACGCCACGAGACGACTAGCCAGTGGTCACTCAATTTCCTCGATAGTTTTGTAGATAAGATCATGGCCTCAGCTGTGGAGAGTGTAGACGGCGATTGGGATTCTATTCTGGACGCAGCATACTCTCTTGCTCAACGCCTCAAACTGAACTGTATCAATCCGGCCAGGAAGAGCCGTGTCCCAGGGCTTCCTGACGAGCAGTATATGGGGGCTGTTCGAATGGCAATTGTATTAGAGAGTCGGCCACTGGTTTCTCGGCTAATCTGCGACCCTCGCTGGGATCCGAACGCGCCATACAGTGAGCAGAATAGCCGGCTGTCGTCCGATAAGCTCAGAGAAGCCACGGGGACGATTCTGCACCTGGCGGTTGAGAAGATTGATCCTGGAAACCTCGATGTCTGTGTCGACATTGTGGCAGACATTATCGCCAGCGGCGCTGATGTGCATCGACTTGACGAGACCGGCCGCACCCCGCTCCTTTTGTGCGAGATGGAAGATATCTTCAGTAAACTTGTGCAATGCGGAGCTGATACACGCGACCGTGATCGCATGAACCGCAACGTGTATCATTTGGCGGCGGCCACCAACGACGCGGACGCGCTCCAATTTCTCCTCGGTCTAGATCCTCACAATTCGGAAAGCATACAGCAACGTGACTCGCGGCAGCTCACCCCCCTCGCCTTGGCCATCCGTTCAGTCAAGGCCTTTGGACAGGTACCCAAGACACAAACCCGCCCAACACCTGAAATGGCACTTTCTCTATGCATAGCTATCGACGGCCTAGGCATGGAAGTTGATGTCGGGTTCCCACCCAGCATGGGAATTCTCGGCAGGGCTGTCGAATGGGGGCACTTGCCTCTTGTTAGATACTTGTTGGAGCGTGGATGCAACCCAATCCAGATGGACGGTTGGGGCAGTCTCCTCCACCACGTCAACTTTGGTGCGGATCCTAAACTGGTTCGCCTCATCGCAGATACCGAGTTCGGAAATGTGCCACTACTGAGACAATCGGATGGTTGTACCCCTCTGGAGACTGTCTTCCACAATACGGTATTCCTAGGGACAAGCATCGTGGACACGGCTAGGAGTCATGCTTTGTCAGACCACCCTTCCTGTCATTCGGAGCTCACCAGGAAACTCTTCATGGCCCTGTTGGATACAAACGTCTGTCCGCCAGAATGGCGGAACCCTGGCGATGGCAAAAGCCTCTGGGAACGGTACATGGTTGACATTGTGCCCACATGGGCCTTTTCGACAATTCCTTTAATGAGGAATTCAGTATTCGTTGCAGTCAAGTGTCTTACTGAAAGGGGGTACCTCGCTAATTTTGAAAGGACTTCTGATCGTTCGGCACTCCTTGTGTTTCTCGACAATATACCTGATCAATCTCTGAATATCGGCAATATATCACAAATACTCGGCTTACTTCAGATCATGGCACCGGAGACGCAACACCTTCATCAGTATATCGAATCCGACGCATGCATCATGGTTGCTGATCTTGCCGCCCAGGCTGGTATCATAGACCAGCTCGACTCACTCTATTCTTCTTTGAGCAACCTTGATATCCGCTGAAGTGGAAGTCATGAGAAGGTTTGCAACCAGAGATATTCGCAATTAGAGCTCATCCAGGTCAACTTTTACTTGTAGGAAGCGGCAAGCAAGCGTCTTAACAATTTCACTCTGCATACGATACGAGAGCGAACGAGTGCGTGTATAGGCAATACTAGATAGTTTTATACAATTTAGACACCTTTTTGGTCTTTGAGGAATTCAGGTTACAGTAGGTGAAGGTGAAATTGAAACAGTCGAGGCATCAAGACGTGTGTAAAAACAGGGAGAAGCGATTGTTTATGGGCATCAAGACTCCCGAAGCCCATTTTCTATTACTACAACAGATTCCCAGCTGCACCGCGGCATGTTTTTCATTCATTGTTTTTGACAGTCCCAGTTGATGGCTGTCTTTTCGATATGTTTTCAGAAAAACCAACAATCGCGCAGTCTCGGTAGTATTCCCATGTGAGACGGACATCAAGTTGCCGAGGGAATATTAGATGCAACAGGAAAAAAAGCCGAGCCCAAAAAAAAAGTAAACAGGTTTTTAGGGGAGAGAAGCTCGTTTACGCCAGGAAAGTGGGAGGGAGATCTGGACCTATTTTGGGGGGGAGGGGGACAGGTTAGTTTCACCAGAACCACGAACCATGGGAGGTCATTTGCCAGGGAGGAGTAAGGGGGGGTGGGAAAGCAAAGGAAGAAAGTAAAGAAACTCACCCCAGACGTGCAAGCTATCGGGAGAGGCGGGGCTACGGTGGGTGGGTTCGGTATCGTCCAACAAGTCGCCGTCCACATAGTGCTCCATGACGAAGCCGGAGGGATCGAACCAGTAGTCGAAGATCTGGCTGCCCATGATGTGGCGGCCGACACCCCAGCAGTTCTTGTAGCCCTGGTGGCGGAGCCAGTCGTGGCCGAGGACCTGGGCGTCGTAGTCGTGGGTCTCGAAGGAGGAGTGGTGGACGTGGAACTTGGGGCCCTCGAAGAAGAAGAAGATGTGGTGGTCGACGAACTCCTTGCCGCGGTTGATGCGGAAGAAGACGGTGATGTTGCGGCCGTTGTCGTCGTGGACGAGTTCGGAGGGGAAGAAGTTGAAGCGGGTGCTGTAGAATTCGTAGGTCTTTTCAAAGTTTGTCACGCAGAGGCCGACGTGGCCGAGTTTGTGGACTGGGGCGGGCCGTTTTTGGAAGCGTTGCTTTTGGTTTACTGGGCGGTTCTTTTCGGTGGGCTGGTTGTTTGGGAGATGTGTTAGGCGGGGGACATGCCGGGATATAGAAGAGGGAAGAGGGAAGAGGGAAGAGAGAGAGAAGAGAGAGAAAGAGAGAGAACGTACATAATTAATCTTCATCTCGGGGAAAGAAATAGGTTCGGGCGCAATGGGGGTCTGGCCGTGAACGAGGTGGAATTGGAACTTGTCGACGGGGTCAATGAAAGTGACAATCTTTCCGCCGCCGGGCGCGTCGTTGTCTAGGACGGCAGTGGCATCGGGGAGAGTCTTGGAGGCGTACTCGAGGTCTTCGGGGGTCTCGACGACGAAGACGGGGCCGAGGAACTTGTCTTCGTCACCGGCGACGGCGCGCAGGACGACGGGCTCGGTGCCGTAGCCGCGGTAGAAGGTGCTGTTGCCTTCGCGCTTGGTCTCTTCGAAGCCGAAGTCGATGTAGAATTTGCGGGCGGTCTCGATGTCTTTGTGTTGGTAGATGACGTAGGCGAGGCGGAGTAGGCTTATGGGCCTAATTGATTCGGAAGCCATGGCGAAGGAGGTGTGTTGTGATGTGTCCGTGTGTGTGAGTGTGTGAGTGTCGAGGGTCGTGATAGAGGCAAAGATGATGTAGGTATCACCAGGGGATGACGTGTGTTTTGTACGGGTAATAGCTAGGGCGAGCTTTTACTTGTAGCAAATTGCTCCAATATGCAGTTTACAAAAGGTTTTACAAGCTTAGATGAAAGTCTGGGGATGGGCGGAGGGGGAGAGGGGGGGGACTATTAAGGCTTTCTGTAGGTGCTCGTTCGTGGCGGGGCTGCGATGTCCCATCTGTCCATCCTTTTTAAACGACGGATCTTTTATGTCATACGCCGTCGCCAGGACCCCGGGTCACCGAAGGAGGCCCGTTTCTGTGCAAAGAGGGGTGTGTCTTCAGCTGTGAAAGTAATTCTTCTCTACTCCGTACTCTCACGGCTAAAAGAGTTTCCCGGTTTCTTTTTTTTACTCATTTTCTCCCCGCAACGGACCGTTTGCCCCACCAAGCCCCGCCAACGTGTGACGGGCCAGACTTCGGTACTTGTTTGGAGGGGTAAAGGGCTGTAAAGGGCTGTAAGCGGGACGAAAGAGATGGTTCAAGCACCGGCCTCCGTGTGGAAGATGGGCCGAAGTTGGTGCGGGGGAAAAAAAAAACATAAGCCATTACAGAAAAGTGGCCGTGGGGAATCGGAATCATTGGCCCCGCCTTGATTTCTATGGTTTGGTGGCGTTGCGGAGAAGAAAGAAAGATTGATGATGACAGAAGAGAGTGTTACAGTTATCTTAGAGCCGTGTATTCGCCCGAGATGGGGTTCAAGATGGCCCCTCGAGCGATATGCGGAGGCACCAAAACCAACTAACACACGGGCTACTACTCGCTGTAACTTTTTATTAGACCGTCGCCATTCAAATCGGATGTATGCTTATCCGCAATTTTTGGATCGAAGAAAGAACGAATGTAGAACGGCCAACTTCGCACTTTGCATTTTCGGTCTTTTTTTTTTTTTTTTAACCCTTTAGATCTCTTCATTGTATTGCACGCCTCTATGGAGTAGATGGAGTCCCCTGATCTTATTAGCCATCGAGAAGCGAGGGGTCACAGAGCAGAGAGCTCTTCCCCACTTCCCCACACACATCACGAGCACCGAGTCAAAAATTCCAACCTGCAAAAAAAAAAATCCAAACCCCCAAACCCCCAAACCCCCAAACCCCCAAACCCCAGCTTTCTTTTTCCCATCTCGCCAAATCAAGGCTAGTCCAAACGCGAAACCCCCAAGACGAAAAAATGTCCAAGAAGCCGTCCCGCCAACCCACAGGCAGAAGCACAACCTCGTCAGCAACAGCATCCTCAAGATCCCCAACATCCCTCTTCAACATCCCCGCCTCCCTAACCGTCGAACCCCTCCCCCGCCTCATCGTCTTCGACCTCGACTACACACTCTGGCCCTTTTGGGTCGACACACACGTCTACCCGCCCATAAAGCCAACAACGGACCACACGGCCGTCACCGACAAAATCGGCGAGAAATTCTCGTTTTACCGCGACGTACCGCATATCCTGCACGCCTTGCCTAACGCGGGGTTCCGTTTAGCGGTCGCGAGTCGTACCGAAGCACCAGACCTAGCACGCGAAATGCTCAAGTTGCTACATGTTTCCACGCCGAATTTCGACGAAAGTGCAGTCCAATCTCGTCGCGAAAAGGACCGCGCGAAACCGCCGCGACGCGCCCTCGATTCTTTCGATTCCGGACTCTTAGAAATATACCCCTCGTCCAAACTACGGCATTTCGCCTCGTTAGCGCGGAAAACGGGCATCCCGTACGAAGACATGTTGTTTTTCGACGATGAGAGCCGAAATCGAGAAGTCGAGTCCTTGGGCGTGACCTTTTGTCTTGTGCGGGACGGGGTTTGTTGGGACGAGTTGGAGAGGGGGGTTGCAGAGTGGAGGAGGAGGAAGGGGTATGTTATGGTTCGGCCTGATGAGGTGGATGAGCATGAGTCTGAGGCTACCGAGTGGATTTGATTGATACCCTTTTTTGTTTTTGTTTTGTTTTGTTTTGTTTTTCTGGGGATTGGAATAGACTACTGGTCATAAATGGCGTTTTCATACCTTGGATAGCCTTTAGATTTGGCTGCCACTCCAACCGGGCCTTGGAGATACATACACATAGATTAATGCGCTCAAGAATGGTTCAGAGATGATTCAAATGCTTATGCAAAAAAGGTCCTTCCTCCCGCTCGCTCCCAGTGGGCGTTGCAAGGTTGAAATGAAAGGCCATATGTATTCGCCTAGATAAGAATCCAGGGCTCTAAATGTCGCGAATGCAAGAAAAAACCAAATGATTAAAGACAAACGAGGGAATTTAAATCAGAACTCCAAATCACACATGCTCGTGTGGGTCATCTTTATGCAACTGTTGTAGGCAGCGCTGTCGTGAGCGGCTCAGCCTCAATCTTCTCATTCACCTCCTTCTCCTTCTCGGCGTCATCATCCTTCTCTGCCTTAGCGGCGCCCTCTTTCGCCTTGTTCGCCTCCGTCTCGTCAATCTTCAAGTTTTCGAGTCCTTCGGCGGCCTTTTGCACGGGCGTCTTTTCCCAATCAGGAGCCCAAGTCTTGGGAACCGTGCAGATCCTCTCCTCACGCAAAACACCATTTACCTGTCCTAGGCCGATGCATTCTAGCCGCGTGCCATTGTCGGTGTCGCGCCAAATCTGGGGTCCCGTAGGGAACGTCTTGTAGTTGTTCTCGAACTTCAAGACGCCCTCCCAAGACGGATCCGGGTTTGGTAGCTCACCAAAATTGTATTCTAGCTCGCCGCCGTACTTTTTGGGAATGTTTCGAGGTTCTATAAAGGTTGTGAGGGTCGGGAGCACTTCGCTGGGGCTGAGGATGAAGATTTTGGACACGGTGATGGGGTCAAACCAGCGCTTGATCCAGCCCCAGACCGTAGAGAAGAAGGCGGGGGCACCAATGATCTGTAGCCAGTTGGTCAGCGAAACACATACACACACGATACATACTTAACACGGGTTAGTCGAAGGAATTGCAACTCACAAATATTCCTAAAAAAAGGCACATAGCAAAAGTTAGTATAGAGCTTTATTTCGCAAAAAAGTAAAAATTTATATAAAGAGCGGTGCCCACTTACGGTCAAGCGTTTCCGGGTAATGTGCCGTCGCAAGCTGACTAGCAGCCTGCATGTGGTTTTTCAGGTTCCAAAACTGCTTCAAGCCGACACCCGAAATGTCGACAATGTTGGTGCTGAGGGTAATAGCGGTGTTGGGGTGTTCGCGGTCTTGCAGCTGGGTGCAGAGGGCCTGGACGTGGCGTGTGAGATTCTCGTAAAGGGCGAATAGGCGAAGGAGGCCGGTAGGGGTGTTTCCGTCGGGGTTAGCTTTGCTAAAGGTGTTGGCAGCGCCGACTTTTTCATAGGCCGCAACGGCCTTGCTATCAAGCGTCTTGACATCGAACAAGTAGAGAGGGATGCCCCTAGAGCGAGAAGCGATTAGCAAGCCATTTGGGGGGGCAAGAACGCCTAGCAGATAGACAGGAGTATTGGGAAGCGGTAGTTTACCTTCTGTCGCGTCGTCCGGTCCATTGGGGGTACTGGTAGAGGGGTAGATCGTTAATAAAAGCCGCTATGGTAGAAGGGGTCCCAGCTTGGCGCATCACGAACCATCCGGCGACTGCTCTCGTAGGCATCGATGTCAATGGTACGATATAGAACATCAATGTCGTCTGTTTTACGCCACTCCTCGGTCGTTTTGAACTGCTCGAGGGCGTCCGGGACGATCCAGCGTCGCGCACGAAGGAATCGACTGCCAATTAATAGTTAGCCACTGTGCGTCGCCTAGGCGGGTGTGCAAACCAATTGCGCAAAAGTAAGAGAAAAAGAATCGGGAGTAACAAGGAAATGGCACAAAAAAGCCATGTGTTTCTCCTTAGGAGCACGCGAGCAGGTGGGAAGAGAGCCCATCTATGACATACATTAGGGTATAGTCCTCGTGAGACGGCGGGGGTCCCCGTTTGTAAAGGCCGTGCTCTTCGACGGTGACTTTGAATGCCTCCAAGGCTTCTTGCTCGTGCTCGCTCAAATGTCCAAGATGGCCATGGGGGTATCCGTAATCGGCAACGGTCGACGAGACGTGGTGAAGAGAGGAAGTCTCTGCGGTCGCGGAATTGGAAGCCATGGCGGCAAGCTCGGAAAGGGCGGGTAGGCGATATCGGCACACGCGCGCACACGAACAAGAGCAACAGAAAAATGCGCAAAGGACAAAGATCAGAACAATAAAGGCAAAGAGGCAGAGAGGTTGTAAAAAAGGTAAAAATAAAAAATAAAATAAAAAAGTCAAAAGCCAGTAAGATGTTCCTTCTATCGAACCCCACTTCGTTCCGAAAGCGAAGGTCGAGGTTCGCCTTGGCGGTGAGAAATAAGATTTCCAACGGAGTCTAGGCGCTATTGGGACGCGTAGCGTCGTATTGCTGGTCGGGGGGCGCCGTGCAAGTGGGATGGATAGATGGAGTGTGGGATTATGGAGTTAAATGCGAATGATAGGAATGGTCCAATTTCGCCATGCACCAGTTTTGATTTGCGGGCTTTCCCACTGCGCTCCTCCCAGTGACAGGAGACCCTGACCCCGATCCCGCTAAAAAGCAATTCAATCAAAGCCGGCTTTTCGAGAGTACGGAGTAGTTTACGAGTACTCCGTACTCCTTACACGTATATTATTAATGCTTATCGCCAGTCTACTGAGTAAAGCCACATTTATGAAGGCCGACGCCACGATTCCAACTAAACGGCCAAAGAGCAGGTTTGAGGGTTCTCAAGGGACAAATGTGAATGGATCAATGTAATACGGAGTACGGAGTACGGAGTAGAGTGTGGCTGGTGGCTGGTGGCTTGACTACCAGGTTAAATTATCACGGCTTATTTATTACCAAGTATTCATTCGCAGTCAACGCAAGAACGGACTCTATCTTTATGTATTCTTCGCACGGTTACGGATCCCGACAGCTATGCATCCAACTAGGATACGGCATCACCCCCCAGTGCACTCCATTTAGACATCGTCAACTTCTCTTGCCAACATGGCGTGCGCATGCTCGTACCCCAAGACCTGCCACTCTTGCGATCCGTAATAAATTGTATATGGATCACCAAGTTTCTCTGGAGGCACGCTCGTGTTTGCCGGCGCAAACTGCCACAATTGATCTGATGCAATGCCTGACTTGAGAAGTGCTTCCTGCCATGGCTTCTGGTTTTCGATAAAGAATGCCGGGCCGGGACTCCCGTATTCTTCGAGGATGATGGGCTTGTTATACTGTGGCAAAGGAAAATAAGCGTTTCGTCGTACACCGTATTGTGTCGTGTTGGGACCAGTCAAGCTTACCTTGGCACCGATGGCATCGTGTTCTTCGATCCACTGGACTCCCCATTCGAAGGGGTACGTCCAATGGGACGGCCAGACTAGGTGCGTATCAGCATCGAATCAGCACGCCAAGTTGGGGTTTCTTTCACTCTCTATCTCTCGTGTGGCCGTCTCAAAGGTGCACTTACGATGAACCGTTCCGTAATCCAGCGTTTCGATTTGAAAGTTGTCTGTGAAACTCACGCCATTGTAGCCATTATACCCAAACCTCCCATCACCAACTCCATCACTCGGCGCAAGCCAACCCTCTTCGCCCAACGACACCATATGATCAGGGTCGAGAGATTTTATGTATGCCGAAATCTCCATGGCCCAGTTATACACGACCGAAGGGTCGCATCCAGTGCACCGCGGCTCGTTGCCCAACTGCCACGAAAAGATGGCCGGGCTCTTGATGTACCTGTTGACAATGACATTGATGTAGTCCTTATATACCTCCTGTGCCCTTTCAACATGGCAAAAGTGCTCGTCAACTTCACCGTACACGCCGGTATAGAGCTCCATACCGCCATACTCGGGCCAGTTGTTGATGAACGGAACCACGAGTTTAATCCCGAGTCTCTCGCACGCGGAAACGAGAAAGTCAAGCCGTTCCAGTCCATCTTTACCGTAGTTGATGTATCCGCCAGTCTCGTTGAGATAATGGTACCATACTTTGTCTGGGTCAACGAGATCGCCACGCTCCTCGGGGGGGACAGCGATGTCGCCGAAGCCCCAGATCCGAACAATCTTGTATCCCGTCTAGGGAAGAAATCAGTAAAGCCTGGGGGGAGGCAAACAGCGTAAGGCATGGCTGATATGACTGATACTTGCCTCAACAATCTGGTCCAATGCTTTCAACACATCATCGTCATTGGTGAGGTGCCCCAACCACCAAGCATTGCATCCTACTCGGCACGCCGCCACAGGTTAAATCCTATCATCAGCTGGCCACGGAAGGACCTTCACTACGAATACCGACCCGAAAAGTATTTCACTGTGTGGTTTACTTCGAAAAGTCGACCATTTGGTTTCGCAAATGGCTCGTCTATTTGTCCAATCGGGTATTTTGGTGGGACTTGGGCATCTTTGGAGGATCGGATCTCCGCGTTCGCGGTGCAGATAACACCAAGCGCCAACGTCACGACTGCAGTGAACTTCATACTGTATGAAACCCAAGGAATAGCGTTATGTATGGTGGCAACCTGGGGTTTGTGATGCTCTCTACTTTGGAAGAATCCCCAGTTAAGTTTTTTTTTTCATAGCTGTCTACGAATGGATATCAGTTATCTGTGGCAGCAGCCTTCAATCTATCTTCCGGTAAAAGATGCCGGCTATGGGCATCCAGGAAACCCCTCAGGATATATTGTTATGATCGTTTATTGTTTTCGCTTCTAATAGAAGAGCACATTTGTAACAACCTCAGAAGTTCCTCACATCCAGCAGACGACAAACTCATGCTTGATCTAGTTGGTCTCACTATTAAGGTATGGAAAGGCACAGGTTTCTATAAAGCTTAGAGTTTAATTGAAAGGCTGTTTTATGGCGATGTGAATCTGCGATGCATGATAAATGCTTGACTAGCACAAGGCGCAGCCAGATTCTGCCACCTTTCCCCGCTTGAAGCAGCCATACATACGAAGTGTTTTACATAGCATAAAGTTTATGCATTATCCCTGATTTGATAAGACGAAAATGATGACCACGATAAGAAGATGGCACTGTTTTGGCAACTGCTAATAAAGCATCCAGTAAAATTTCAATGACCAGATGGACACCACTACGGACTAGTGTCGTCCCCTTTGGCAGGGGATAAATTGGTTGTACTCTTCTTTCATGGTTGCTTTTCCCTTGATTTTTACTGTTAGCTACGCGAATACCCCAATGAATTAACGATATCTGTACCTAAAGTAGAGAAAATGGGGACCATGAACGAAAGTGTGTTTTTGTAATACGCCGTAAATATTAGTTCCCGACATGATTCCCCTCCTTCATGGCACCTACCCAACAACTCAATCGACAACTTTGAGCACCCTCCAGCAGCGCTACGAAACTAACTCCGAACGAGCCTTGATGCTCTCCCTGATTTGAAAGACAATCGGACCCTGGCATCCTGCTAGAAAGCGAACTTGAGAAATGACTTGTTACCCTGGTCTCAGAGGCGACGGGACGAAGCCGATTATGAAGAATGGTATCTGGGGATCTACGGCTACTTGACTTGCGGGGAGAAGGCAATCGAAGCCCTCTCAAAGATAGACCGGAAGAGAATATGAAAGGAGGCTTTGAAATATCGGATTATGGAAGGATGGTGAATCTAACAAGAACTTGACGAGTCTGTGGCACGTTGCGCTGTTCCTTCAGCCGTTGCTGGGATTCTCGAGCATCAGCACGATGGCCACGGTCACTTTGCGCAAGCAATTACTTCGAATCAATTACGGGGTCGATGGTGGTGCCCCTAACGAGTACGAGATACTGAGAGATGCTGCGAAGTGGGCCAGCAAGCTGAGCCCCGGATCCCGAGAGCTCTCAGGGGAACTGTGATTGTGTTTGGCCCCTGGGACCTGGTCGGCTTGGATTCCATTCCTCCTCCCATCATGTACAATCTTACGAACCCCCTCGAATTTAATTGGGCCTAGTCGTTTGGCAAATTGAAGAAGAATGGTTGGAACTTCGACGTCGTCTCGCCCGAGAAATGGCTTCGTCTGATGCGTGAAAGCGCAAAGCGTGGTGAAGTTGGGAAGAGCCCGGGTATCAAGCTACTCGACTACTTCCAGACCCAGTATTGTCCTGGTATGGGAGACGATGCTGGATCACCCGATTTTCGGTTTGAAACGGAAACGGCTGCCCAAGTGAGCCCTGTGTTTCGTGATCCGCCAAGAATATTGGAACAAGGTTATGTTGCCAAATTCCTGAGGGCTTGGATGAGACAGTGGTGCGGGTGATGGAAGCCATCATAGATTACTCTGTACCATGGAATGGACGTGAGATCGCTGAGAGAGAAAAAGCAAAGCGGACGCGATCTTCACCAGTATGAGAGAGAGACTTGTAAGATATCTTGATGGGAATTATTAAGTCATAATACAGACGTCGTTAATTCATTGGGGTAATCGCGTCGCTAACAGTAAAAATCAGAGAGAAGCAACCATGAAATCAGAGTACAACCAAGTTATCCCCTGCCAGAGGGGACGACACTAGTCCGTAGTGGTGATTCAGGACCGAGAACGGCTACGTCCTCCAAGCAGAAACTTTTCTTCCTTGCACCATCCTCGCCAGGCGAGCCCGGTCGCTTTTTTGCTTGCTCTTGGTGAACGTAAGTACGCTCAAAGTCAATCAGCATAAGACCGGAAACCTCGGGACTCCAGAGCACGTTGTAAGTGCGCACGTCATCGTGTTCCACGCCCCGAACCATCAGCTGGTCTAATATTTTTTCAGTCTCTACTTCCACATCAATGTCGAGATTCGGGTAATGTGTCAGATCCAATCCACCAAAAGACATGAGCAAAAGTGTCGTGATTCGAGCTCCGTTCCATAGGCGGTACCTC